>JAVTVY010012570.1:0-52500 GCA_036873755.1 Hanleya hanleyi
AAATCTACGAACAGGTAGCCGTACGGACGAATTGTCGCTTCTTGAAACGCCCGCATAAAATGGTCAATGTTCTGAGGATAAATTCGACTACCAAACACGCGGATTTGTGCTCTGTCAATGGGATTGGAGAACAACACAAAGTATTGGCAGTTCAAGGCAATATCTCTGGACGCCTTCCCTTGAGGAAAGAGATTCTGAGTCAAATAGATGACGGACAGATTGCGATGATGGGACCCTTTGGTGAATAGGTCGGCGATTTTCGAATTGTCCTTGGCCGCACTCATCAGATCATCGAGCACTACCACGTTGGTCTGCTCGGAATCGAAGTAATAGGGTTCGTCTATGTCGTGAGGAATTCCTGGGACAAAGCTCACATTCTGTAACCTTGTAGTTTCGTAGGCGGGCTGCCATTGGCTATAACACCAAACAACACGTGTCGGAGCTGGGGTTGCCGCACCTCCCTCTAAGAACTTCATCACCCAGGATGTCTTTCCACACCCTGTAGGGCCGCTCACCGTCATCGTATAGGGATGCTCTACTGCTCTTGTTGGACCTATAGCGGGACTCGGCTGTGTCTCTTGGCTGTGTTTGCGTTGAATGTGCCTGAGCATACTATCGCGACGAGAGAATGCTCTCTCACAGAACGTACACGTACACGACATGTTCATCAGTCGACCAATACATATGGACTGATGATGGACACATGTTCATTTCTATATTGAACTGCCAATACTTTGTGTTGTTCTCCAATCCCATTGACAGAGCACAAATTCGTGTGTTTGGTAGTCGAATTTATCCTCAGAACATTGACCATTTTATGCGGGCGTTTCAAGAAGCGACAATTCGTCCGTACGGCTACCTGTTCGTAGATTTAAAAGCCCATACCCCCGAAGATCGTCGGCTGACCACCCACCTGTTACTCGGCGAGGAATCACCACAACGGCATATACCCCTACACCATCCGCCGAGTCCACTCCTGGCAGAGCAGCAGCAGCAGCCCACCCCCATACAGGGGGTCCGCTTCATACCATCAGTCCCGGAATATCACCCAACCGTGAAGGCCCAACCCGAGGTTGAAGAACATAATGTGAACTCGAGGCTATGGAAGGATTTGTTCAAAGAAAGTATGGACGCCGAGATGGGCGAGATTTTTGAGGCCACAGGAAACAAGTTTCAACGCAAAGGATATTCGAAAGAGGAAGCTGCAATTTTAGCCCATAACAGATTGGCACCCAGACTACGACGGGCTTTACGTCAGCAGTATGTCGACTTACTGACCCATATGAAATTGTTGGATAAGGACCCAGTCCATATGGAAATTGAAAGAACAGCGTCGATGTTGAAAACCTCGGGCATGAACTGGAAAGCGGCGTATGTCAGAGCAATAGCACAAAAGAAACATTTGTTCGAACGCATCATTAAACAACGTTAAAGCATTAAGAAAGTGTGTTAAAGCGTTGAGACGAGCGTTAAGGCGTAACGACGGGCGTTGACGGGCGTCACTGCATTTCGATGAATTGGTGTCAATTCCATGAAATCAGAGCTTCTGAGCTAATTCACCAGGGCGTTGAAGCGTTGAGCTAAGCGTTGATGGGCGTTACTGTCTATAAAAGCGAGCGTATTCCCAAAACACGCACAGTCGACGTTCAACCGTCAACATGGCTTATACTTGTTCTGAGTGTGAACGCACGTTCACCAGACATTACGATATGATACGACACCAGAAAAATATACATGGGACTGAAGACGCCGAGGAGCCCGTTGAGGCGGATACTGATACAGAGATTGATGAGAGTGCATCGACTGATACCGAATCCAAGATGGCTGACAGTCTATCTACTGATATGGAGAGCTTGACCTCAGAGAATCAGCCTTCATCCCAGGAAAGTGAGGCAGAACCTACCTTCTGGGATCGTATTGTGACAGCAGCTATCAATACTCACGCTGAAGCGCTCGAGAACGCCGGAGAGGATAATTTACAACAGACGTACACCCAAATGCGCCCCCGCATCAGGAAAACAGCCATGGCGATCTATGAACAGTATACCTTACTACCGCTTGAAATGAAAGGGGACCCCACGCACAGGTCCATCATGAAGACCAAGCGTCACTTGGAAGAGGATATGGGTTTACCACCCACAGAGGCCCTGGAAAATGCGATCAGAATGCGCAAACAACTGTTTCAGGACATGCTGCCCGAAGAATATCCAGGCCTGTCCGACGATGATTAGAATAAACGGTTCAGAATGAACATGACCGAAGAAGGAACTCTCTGAAATGGCGACTTCTGATTGGACCAGAATACATCTAACGGACAGGAACGAATAGGACAGATGCAAATGGCGGTCTCTGATTGGACAAGAGTCTTTCTTGAATTGTAAACATACCCAACGCGGCTCCCCCAGCGTGGGTATGTTATGATGGAGGGGAAAATAAACTATATGAAAAAAAAACTTGTTGTTGTTGTTGTTCTCTCATGTGTCATCCTTGTTGTTGTTGTTTTCTCTCTCCGGTCTATATAATGGCGTCAAGGCGCTAGCGGGACCCATACAGGGTCCAGTTTTCGACACTAGGTGACCACATCCCGAAGAAATGGCCAGTTTTCGACACCGGATGTGCCGCCATCTTGAACATACGTGCCGCCATCTTGGATATGTCCCATAATGCACCGGGTCAAAATACTCGCTTCTGATTGGCTGAGAGCTCTGTGACGGATTTGAAATACTCGCTTCTGATTGGACGAGAGCTCCGCATTGCGTCTGCGCATGCGCAGAATGATATACCTACCGCACACCCAACCCATGAGATGCCCCTTCGCGAATGCTTCACTTTGATACCTCACTCGACCCAATCGGACCAATAGTGGCTCCCCTAGCTCCCAAAACGGCTATTTTCATACCCTTTGACCACCGCGCATGCGCAGAATCCCGATATTCCAACCCCACATCCACGCCATCAGAGGCTCCCTCACCTAGGCTTCACATGGATACCTCACACGACCCATTCGAACCGTGAATAGCCCATCTCTAACCCAAACACACACCCACATACCCCCAAAATGCCTACTTTCTATACTACGGGCCAGTCTGCGCATGCGCAGACTATTGAAAACAAACAATACACTAGTCAAGTGCTCCTCCACGAGAGCTTCAAAATAAGACCTCACTCGACCCCATTGGACCACCAGGGACTCACCTAGACTCCAACATGTCCACCCCGTATGGCCCTATACACCCATAGCCATGCAGTATAGGCCTATGGGCCTACCCAGGCCTTGGTGACTTTTTTCAAAAATTTCACCGATTCGCTCCACAACACTTCCTATCATGTTCTACATGACGAGACGTGAAAAACGAGACCCCACAACCCTACCGCAAATGTATAGAAGTGGGTTTCCCAGTAGGATAAACATTGAACCTATACCCCAGTATGGGAATATATATTTATATATATATGTCTATATGGGGCTATATCGTACTTTTTCAAAAATTTCACCGATTCGCACGGGGACACTTCCTATCATGTTTGTCTTGACGAGACGAGTAAAACGAGACCCCACAACCCTACCGCAAATGTATAGAAGTACGTTTCCCAGGGGGGCAAACATTGATCCTATACCCCAGTATGGGCCTATATGGGGCTCGGTGACTTTTTTCAAAAATTTCACCGATTCGTGCCGGGACACTTCCTATCATGTTCTAAATGACGAGACTAAGAAAACGCGACCCCACAACCCATACCGCAAATGTCGAGAAGTAGGTTTCCCAGGGGGACAAACATTGATCCTATACCTCCCATACCCCATATAGGCATTTTGCCGTAATTTAGGATAAAGTCCGTATTCCGTATCTTTTCAGGAAAAATTTTACATACACCCACCCTGGAACTAGGGGGAGATAACTCTATTGATAGGCAAGCCCCGTTAAGCCCGGCGACCTATATACCCCCCATACCCCATATAGGCATTTTCCCAGGTTTTTCGATAAAGTCCGTGTTCCGTATTTTTTTTTTTCAGGAAAAATTTTACATGCACCCACCCATGTCTGGATGCCCCTTCACATAGGCTTCACTTTGATACCTCATACAACTCCATCGGCCCATTAGTGGCTCCCCTAGCTCCAAAACGGCTATTTTGACCACCCCACCACGCCGCCATTTTGACCACCCCACCACGCCGCCATTTTGACCACCCCACCACGCCGCCATTTTGACCACCACCACCACACAGCCGCCATTTTGACCACCACCACCACACAGCCGCCATTTTGACCACCACCACCATCTAGACATGCCTTGATCACGTGATCAAGTTCCTCCTCAATCCTCCACCGGGGGGAACAAAAAAGTAGGTCAATGTGACTCGTAATGCTCTTATACTACTACTGAGGTTGGTGCCTACTTGTCGGGTTGGGTAGAAGTGAACCTCGGATAGTTTCGTGAAGTAGTTTCGGAAGTTGAGGGGTAATAGGTAAGGCTTGTGGAAATATTTGTGGGTAAATACAGACATTATGTAATTATTTACTTTAGGAAATGGAAGTATATTCAATTCAATAAATAATGGGTCAGTATGTGTATATTTTCCAGTTTGAGATACAATGCGTATAGTCGTTTTTGGAGCATGACGAGTGGCTTAAGGTGGGTTGGAAAAGTGTTCCCCCAAATAATGTTACAATATGATAAATACGAATAGAACAAGGAATAATAAAGCGTGATCAGAGTCTTTTTGTTGATGAGATATTTGATGTTATTGATAACGCCGATGATTCTGGCTAGTTTGGACGAAAGTTCAGAAATGTGCGTTTGCCAGTTTAATTTATTATTTAGATAGACACCAAGAAATTTAAAGCTTGTTACATTTTCGATTTCGTAGTCGGATATCAAAAGTTTGGGTATAAATACTGTGGAGTTTCTGCCTGGTGCAACAAACATATATTTAGTTTTTTTAATGTTTAGGGAGAGTCGGTTACACGAAAGCCAGTCATGTATATTTTGGAGTTCGTCATGCATACGGTTAGTTAAAATCGTAGGGTCAGTATCAGTTAAAAGGACACTTGTGTCGTCCGCAAATAGAGTAATCTCTACGTTGGGAGCAGCCTTGTTTATGTCATTAATATATATCAAAAACAAAATGGGGCCAAGGATGGAACCCTGAGGAACACCGATGTTATTTGGGAGAGAAGCCGAGGGGACGTTGTTGTATGACACACATTGAAATCGCGAGGATAAGTAGCTCTGGAACCATTTATTTGAGACACCTTTGAAGCCGTAGTAATTCAATTTATGCAGCAGGACATCGTGATTCACGGTGTCAAACGCCTTAGAGAGGTCCAGAAATGTCGTCATGCTGTATTGTTTTGATTCTTTGGTCGATACTAGTTTATCATAGAGAGATAGGACAGCTAAAGATGTTGAGTGATTTGCACGGAAGCCGAATTGATTTGGGCTGATAATATCATTCGTTTCCAGAAAAGATGTCACTCTTATGGCAACAAGCTTTTCAAAGATTTTGCTGAGACATGGCAGAACGGAGATAGGCCTGTAGTTTTCAAACAGCTTTTTATCACCAGTTTTGAAAATGGGAGTAACTTTCGAGATTTTCAGAGTGCTAGGAACTTGACCCTGTCGAAAGGAGAGATTAACAAGGTGAGCTAAGGGTAATGAAATCAAGTGTGATATGGGTTTCAGTAGAGACATTTGTATACCGTCTATTCCAGCAGATCCATTTTTTAGTGTCGATATAACTTGCGTTATTTCCTGTGGTGTGGTTGGTTCAAGTCTCGCGGGCTGGATGGGATTTTTGTTGCCAGTTCCGAGGCAACAGAACAAAAGTAATTATTGAAATTATTGGCAATTTCTATGGGATCGGTGATATCTCTACCATTTAAATTGAACATAGGTGGCAGAACTGTTTTTTTTTTGCGACCCATTAGTTCATTAATGGTTTTCCAGGTACCTCTGATGTCGTTATTTGATTGATTGAATTTTAGTTCGTAGTAATTTGTCTTTGCAAGTCGTAGGATATGGTTTAGTTTATTTCTGTAACGTTTATATTGTAAAGTACTATCTTCGTTCTTATTCACTAGATGTAGCCTGTATAGCCGGTTCTTCTCGCGAATTGATAGAAGGATACTTGTGTAATCCAGGGCTTCAGAATTTTTAGTTTGATAGCTTCTCTAGATACGATAGGGAAACATTCATCGTAGATCGGATTGAAGTTATGCAGGAATATATCCATAGCAGTAGATAAGTCGTCGTGATTAGCAATTTTTCGCCAGTCTACATTTTTGACTTTATCTTCAAATAATATTTTTCGGTCAGGGGTAATTTTTCGATGAGCCAGGTTGTGTGGTTTTTCATGAGTGTATAGTGAGCAAGTGGTGATATGGAAAACGGGGAAGTGATCAGAGATGTCGGAGAGAACGATACCTGATAGTCGATCGTTTTCATGGAAGTTTGTGTAGATATGATCTATTAGAGTGGCAGAGTGTCCTTTGACTCGAGTAGGTTTGGTGATTTTCGGGAAGAAGTAAAAGGATTTCATAGTTTCATAGAACTGTTTTGAGGGGCCATGAGTGTCCGTTTTGAATAGATCGATGTTGAAGTCGCCCATGAGTATACATTTTTTCTTCTCAGGTTTCAAAGTTTTTAAAATGGAAAGTATGCTAGAGTTGAAGTAATTCACATTTTTACCAGGGGGGCGGTAAATAATTCCAACAACATATGATGAATTGTTATCTACTATTTCTAAAAATAGACTTTCAAACTCATCATCTCTACGAGTACAGGTAGTGATAGTGTCCCTGATGTAGAGAACGAGTCCACCTCCTCTTTTAGTGTCTGTAGATAATGGAAATGGTTGATAGCCGGGAATTTTGTATAATTCTTCTGTAGAGGGATCAAGCCAGCTTTCTGAAATTCCAATTATGGAAAATTTAAAATTTATGTCATGAATAAGGCTTGTGATTTCCGTGAAATGCTTTTTTAAGCTTCTTGCGTTCAAGTGGAGGGTGGATAAGCTCTCGCTGTCGGAGATATGGCTTGAGTCTATACATGAGTTAAAAGTGTCTTCAAAATAATAATTAGACTGATGCATACTGATATCATTCCAGTGGAATATTTCTCCTTCAGTGTCATCAGTAGTATAAGACGAGTCGTCGATGGAGTTTAAATGTAAGGGGTTAAAACACATATTCTCAAAATCCGCTAAATAGGCATCGTTGTCATAAATATTATTGGTTTCATTTACAGTGTCATTGTAGAATGGCAACTCGCTCAGTAGATTCAAGGATACAGGGTTATTGTCGGGCATTTATGTTCATGTAGAAACGGGCAGTAGACACAATCCGTGAGTTGCAGTTCGACTTTGGTATACATATATAGCTAACAACAGTAATACAGGTAAAAAGATCTTCGCAATACGCGTGCACATTGAGAATAAAACATAGTCACCGCCGGGTGAGCAAACTGAAGTTCGGTGGTATAGGGGTATTGTTCGAGTTAATTTGCATGAACATTTTTCTTGACAAGGAAAGCGGATAGGCATAGTTATACTGAGTTCAAGTTCATATATGGGTATTGCGTGGCCCACCTTGAGCGGCCCGGGAATTGCTTAAACAAAAGATATAGTTAGGTACACGTAGAAAATGTAGACAACATCAGATTACGTGCCCGAAGAAAAGAAAGACAAAAAAATATATATATGTGTGGAGTAAAATATGGATACTCCTACACATGGAGGGGGAGGGAGGGGGGGGGGGAGAGAATTGATCGTAAAGCAGAAAATGGTACCAGTCATGCTAATCTGTTGGGTACTCCGGTATATACATTGGTGGAGGAGCATAATAATGAGCTGTAGTTAGTGACTTTCAGTGTCGATATATATACAGTTGGGCATTGTCTAATCCTATACACGATATAAGTTAGTACAGTGAACCTGTCTACTCCGACATATGATTAGCCTGTCTAATCCGATAATTAAGAAACGGGCGATTTTCATTAGGATAGGACAATTTACCCAATATATACCATCGTTTTAAATGTGGTAGATCTAGTAAATAAACTGACAATTGTCAGTTTATACAGGTTTCTTGGTCCCTATACGATGTGATTTCTCGATATTATATGCAAAAGCTGGTATTCCAAAAGTTATGTAGATTTGGCAGATAATAAAATACTAAGTCTGCTATATAGTTTAAATGGGTTGACTATTTACATTGATTTGGACGAAAGTATTTCGTAGTGATACTAGTTCATTTAGAATGTTGTGCCAAATTGTTCATATTTCAGTCTCTTTAACTTCCTTTCCTTCCACGAATAGTTTCCCTCTGGTGAATCGGACCTTTTTACCTTCACTGAAACATTTGTTCATGTGGTCCCGAAACACGTTCTCTTTCTTCTTATCCTCAGGGATCAGATCATCTGTGACGTATATCGGGCTTTCCTTCAGCACACTTCTGGCTTTGAGAAATACCTCACGTCGCTCGGGGCGGTAGAGAAACTTTGCAATTATATGCCTTGTTTGTCCATCTTTTTTCGGGCCAACTCTGTGTGCATTTTCAATTCGTACGCCGGAAAGTTTTAGGTCTTTTTTGGTCAGCTTATCTACTATGTCAATGGCATTTTCGTCATGATATTCCCTGATCCCACCGAAGCGAAGGTTGTAGGAACGGCTATAGCGTTCTTGATCAAGTACTCTGTCTTTCAGTTGTTGATTTTCTGCGCCTATTTTGGTGATCAGTGTTTTCAGTTCCGTTACTGTCTTGGCTTGGTCATGCAATTGTTTTTTTAGACACTCTAGTTCATTATCTTTGAACTCGGTCGTTTTTTGGAATTCGTCTTGTTTACGTTCAAGAATAGTAATTTTATCCGCGAATTCTATTTGTTGTTTTTCTACACGGTTTAGGGAGTGTTGAATATCGCTTACCGATTTCTTCATGAATTCCTCGAAACTGTCCGTCTGATCCGCATTCTTATTTTTCGGCATGTTGCACAATCAGGAAATTTCACAGTACAGCGTTTCACAGAAATTCAGGCAGTAAATCCAATGGTGGGTCGTATTTCAGTGCTCACAAGGAATAGGTATTCGGATAGTCCGGGCAGGTGGATTAAAGCATACAGGTGTAAACTCCTTGAGTCAGAAATTCATTGGGGCGGCACGGTAGACAATAGACCAGGTAAGTATCTACATGTACATGAGCTGAAAAGCTAGCTTGGGAGCGCAGCTAGTGAACGTCTACTCTCGCCGCTTGCTCATACTAGACTCCCTAAATTTTGCCTACCGAACCGTGTCCCCCGGCCTCCCTTTCATTAGGCGACTGATAGGAGTCGCAAGAGGCATTACGAGGCCACATCATTTTATCCGGATTACACAAGGAATCCGAGAGAGTTTGAAGACATGGCTAACAAATTCTTTTCTCATTTTAATGGGATATCAGCATTTCAAGATCAATTTTGGGTGACCAATGAACAACTACAGCTTTTCACAGACAGTGCAGGGGGGGGGGGAGGGGTTGTGGATAAAGGTTTTGCCATCTATTTTGATGAGAGGTGGGCTCATGGTCAGTGGCTATCCATTTGGGCAGACATGGGCCTGACTGCCAACATTACCCTCTTAGATTATTTTCCCATAGTAGTAGCAGTGATAATCTTTGGTGAGGAATAGGAGGGTGGTGTTTAAATGCGACAATGCTGCATTTGTTACCATATTGAACAATCAGACATGTAAATCACCCCAAGGCATTACTTTAGTCAGAGAATTTGTGTTGCGATGCTTGAAGAACAATATCCAAGTAAAAGGACAGCATTTCGAAGGCCAACTGAATGTAACTTGCGATTCTATTTCTGGTTTACAGTGGGCCAAGTTTCGGCAGCTAGCGCCACAGGCAGATCTATGGCCTACTCCCAATTCCACCCTGGGTGTGGAATATCTTTGACAAGACGCCCTCCAATCAGCTAGTGTGGCAAATTCCCCAAACATACAAAGAGCTTATGAGAATGGTCTCAGGACTTTTTATCAGTTTAGGGCACGCTTTAATGTGTTATAAACTTGGTCAGTACCGTTGGATCATATAGCACAGCATATTGCATATATGTCCATTAAAGGCAGGGCAGTGAGCACAGTAACTGCCTACTTGTCAGCCATTGCAAACAGGCATAAGATTAGGAGCTGGGATGAGCCAACTAAACATTTTTTGGTACGAAAAATGTTGGATGGGATGCGCAGAACAGATATCGTAGGGATACTGGAGCCCCAATTACAGTTGATATTTTCGAAACCATAGTCAAGTCCTTGTAACATGTCTGATTGTCACATTATGAGAGCTGCCTTTTCCACACAGCATACACTTTGGCCTTTGAGTTTATAAGGGTGAGGGAATCAGTCTACTCCTCAGAGGAATATAGTCAGCGTCCTTTACAAATAAATGATATCCAGCTTGACTATAGCCCCCGAACGCCTTGCATAAGGGTAACTATTAGGGAAACAAAAACGGATCAGTTTGGTAGGTCTCAAACACTTATAATTGATCAACTGAAATCGCAGCATGCATTACTGTGTCCCGTACAAGCGATGAAAAGGTATCTGAAACAACGCCCCAGAGGTTACAGCGGCAATGATTTGTTTTGTCATGCAGTCACAACACCCGTAACTAGGTATCAATTTTCAGCTGTACTTGGCAAGGCATTGCAGTTTGGTAACCAGCCCACACTCTCAGAAATATTCAGGGAATAATCCTGAATAGATCAGGCTGTACATCCACAACTCAATTTCAGGGATTTTACCTGAAATCCAGGGATAATTTCCTGAATTTCAGGAAAATGATCCATGAATGAGTGGATTTCCCCTGAAATTCAGGCAAATTTACCACCCTGATTAGTATGTTGCCGACCATATTCAGGTACGTAAAATCCCCTAAAATTCAGGTAATTTAGCTTTAATTCATGGATGATATACCTGAATTTCAGGAAATTAATACTGAATTTCAGGTAAAATCCCTGAAATTGAGTTGTGGATGTGCAACCTGATATATTCAGGATTATTCCCTGAATATTTCTGAGAGTGCACCTCCATCTATAAATCCCACAGTCTCAGGATTGGAGCTTGTACAGTCTGTGCCATGAATGGGATACCCCATGAGTTGATACAAGACTGGGGTAGACGGCATTCTCAGGTATTCCGCAGGTACATAAGGATCCCGACACATAGACTATGCGTCTCGAATATTCGTTTATAATGGGGAAAGGGGGAGGGGGTAACTTCACATTATGTATCTGAGTCTTTTCCGAAGTTGCAGTCTTCGGCGACTCTTTGGTATATTGGGCTCAACGGTTCACCTCCCAGTGTCGCCCGAGCCAAACCAATTTAGAGCTGGAGCAGCTGGGAGTGCACATGCAGTGGTGAGGCTAAAGAGAAATGAGATGGGGCCAATTCAAGGGGACTTTTGAAACCAAACTGTTATCTCATTCAGTGCCAGATGCCATAATTATTCATCTAGGTTCCAATGACCTATGTTCAACTACTTGTGGCGACCTCTATCATGACATTCGTGAGACAATCTTATACCTGAAGCTACGAGTACCGAAATGTGTTATTATTTGGTCGGAGATTCTTCGTCGCTTACATTGGAGAGGTACTCAGAGCGATAGGGCAATCGACAATAGTCGTCAGTGAGTTAATAGGGAAGCGGCCGCAGCTATTAACGGGGTGGGGGTAGATTTATTAAACATAGAGAGATCAAATATGCAAATCCTTCATTGTTCAGGCCAGATGGCACTCACTTGTCGGAGGCAGGAAATTCAGTTTTCCTAACACCATGAACACAGCTAAGACTATCCATGCAAACATTCCTAAGCTCGGACGCATGCGTTTTTCCAAACTAGCTGGTCCTGATGCAATTTTCCTGAACTAATTTGCCCTTAGAATTGGTGGGGTTGCAAGCGTTTATATACACGCTTGTGTGGCCGGATTCTTGCGAGCGGGTTTACATATGGGGCTCATACTTATATGGTCCGTAAGATGGGCATGGGCGAGTTATCCATTGTATCCAAGGAAGCTTGCAAATCGTTTACCAGTCTCGCTGTAGGATTCCGGGGCTCACCTGAGTTTTCCCAAGGGAGCAAAATCCACACTGTTAGTGTGTGATCCACACTGTTAGTGTGTGATCCACACTAACGTGTGTGATCCACACTGTTAGTGTGTGATCCACACTGTTAGTGTGTGATCCACACTGTTAGTGTATGATCCACACTGTTAGTGTGTGATCCACACTGTTAGTGTGTGATCCACACTGTTAGTGTGTGGTTCACACTGTTATGTGTGGTGTGTACATGTTATGTACAGGTAAATTCGAAATTAACAGCAACATCCGACAGGCCAGATTGTATACCTGCCTACACTATGGTGGCGATCAGTTGATGTTGCTCCCGCAGGGATCCGGTCCGATTTTGATGTATTTTGCAAATAAAGTTTAGCTGCGGCCTATTTCTTCCAAATTTAATTCGTCTTTGGGTCATGTTTTTATAGAATTTTAGTTATCCGTAGGGAAATTTATGTAAACAATGGCGAAATACCTTTCCCAAAATGCTTTTACCTCATGAAGGGCCCTCGTCAACAAGATTGAACCGGTGTTCTACCAGTGTTGTACATGGTGTGGTACATGATCCCGTACAAGAGCCAGACGTATATCTTCGTATTCCTCCAGGACCACGTCCACTTCCCTCAAAGGTCTCATGTAGGCATTCTACGATCTCATTGGGAGGAGGGGCAAGATTCGTTGTCATGTGGCGAAAAAGGACAGAACGCCTCCTGTTCGCGGATGGCGTGCAGCTGGGGTAAAACAAAAACAATCGAAAGTTCCAGCTGAGGCTGACGAACAGCGTGTGTATATAATTCAGCTTCGAATTACAGCATCTGTTAGGTCTGCGATCGATATATTACGCTGGTTCTAGCGAGGTGGGCTTCACAACCGAGTCCACTTTCAGCACGCTGAATATGAAAGCCGGCTTGCATTTATTCTGACGTGGTCAATTCACACACAGTCGGAGACAGCAAGGTTCCCCCGTTACGCGTCTGTTTTACGCGTCTGATAGAAAGGCAACCACGATGATCACGTCACGCAAAGCTTCACCCACATCACCTATCTTCTGGTCGGGCAGAACCAGGTTCTATCATCATCGATATAAGAGACATTACCGGACAATTGTTGACATTCGAGCGCGAGACACTTCTTTTCCGCCAGGTCCGAGAAGAGCACATTGCAAAGCGATGGTGATTTGCCAGAGCGATACGCCCAGCTACATGGATCATTACACCAGGCATGCCGGTGGTGGTATGCTCGTGTTTGACGGGTGCGTATTCAACGAGGGCGTCGTCAACACTTTTCTCCCACTGCTGACGCGTGTTTTCAAACACTTGGAAAGCAAGCCGTGTGATGGGGTATGCAAGCCATCGGAGATGCATTCAGCTGTGTATTGATCCTCCAGGCTGTCATACTTCGAATTAAAGATTCAAAACGCGTTTTGATCGCCAAAGCCCAAAGCATCACGCGGTTAAAAAAAACTGGTTCTGAGGCGAATCAGTGCCATTCTACCGAAAGTGAATTCGATTTATGGACCGTACCACCGACACAGACCAGTGTCAAGCGGGACAATGGGTAGAAGATCTACCCCTCTCTAGCATCACAGGCACAGGTCCCATCGAATTCACCATCACCAACGCCGATGCGACGTACCTGTACTTGCACGTGAAAGCCGAAATTACCAATAAAGATGGATTGATTCTCAAAGACAATAGCCAGGTAGCGCCGACAAATCTCGCGCTCCATTCTCTGTTCCAGCAGGTGAATGTTTTCTTCAGCGATAAAGTCCAGCGTACATCGACGAGCAAGCACCAGTACCGTGCCTACATCGAAACACTGTTATCGTACAATTACAAGCGTCTGGCCCGTCACCCATAATTCAGCCGTCGTCCATTAAAGAATATCCGCGTCCATAATCCAAAGACCTATTCCGTATTCCATATAACAGTATTAGCACCAAATTCAAAAAGACAATCATAGTATACATAAACATATGCTTGTTTCCTGCAAGAGGGAAGCGGTCAACAGTTTTCAATGATGCCGGCAAGACATCATGATGTTCCAAAAATATCAAATCCGTATCGCTGATCAGTATTCTTAATCCATAATATTCGTTGTAAAGTCGTCATCTAAAGAATGATGTATCTCAGTCGCGCTTTGATTGTGACTGTTCATATGAGTACCATTAGGATCTTGAAGTATATGGACTCATACGGCCCCTAGCCCCGGGTTAAGCGGAATTAGACACAAGTTACGAAACGTAACGCCATAGATCTTGCACGCTACGCTCGTATTTTGCTATCAGCATGCGATATGTATCGCCAAATTTGAGAAACTTTGAATGGAGGCGCTTGGTGGTGTAGCCCTGTTTTATAAGTTTCTGCAACAATGTTTTGTGCCGTTAAAACATCGTCATCCAGGTGGTCAAGTATGACGCCAATAATCGCGCGTGTCAGAACTGTTGTTCTACCGAGATATCCCAGCAAAGATGGGTGCGAGCACTGACAATGGGGAATGGGTGACCAGAGAGAATTTACGAAACCGAATCAATCAGCTGATATGACAGGCCGTCTACATGCGAACTTATTCGTGCAGGACCTCTACTTCTTGAACGGGGTACCCGTCAAAATACAACTGGTGTGAGCGATACCTGGCTTTCCCTTGATGCTCCCTTGACGCCCGTTAAAAGATCGTCATCCAGGAGGCCAGTCTGTATATCCGCAAAGTGAAACCGAGTCCGGGTTTGCAGTTATGACACGCTGAAGCCTTTGGAAAAAACCCTAGCCCAGTGCCCAATATGGTGAGTACGAACCAAAGTATTTTTCGTCAATCAAGGAAATATGATTGCCAATCAGGAAACTTTACTCCTAGGGGATCTCCCTAAGTGGCTGACCATGGCCTGTGTGGAGAACATCAGTTATATCGGCGATATCACGAAGAAACAGTTCAATCTAAAACCGTTCAACAACAATGTCATGGCCCTGCACTTGGACGGACAGCAGGTACCAGCACAACCCCTTCAACTCAAGTTTGGTTCGCAGAATTACATCCACAGTTACCGTAACCTGTTTTCGTCAACGGGTCAAATCAGCCAGGATGAAGGGAATATGATAAGTCGGGATGATTTAGGCCAATGATACACCTTGTACTAGAACCTCACTCCCTCAACGACCATCGGTTGAAGCTCGAACTCCACTTTTGGACACCTCTGTCAAAACCAATAATTGTCATTTGTAACGCCGAAATTGACATCATTCAAGTCGATAAAAGATGTAACGTCTTGTGTGACTACGCTACCTAGCATGGACACAGGTCAGATTACGACCGCGTTGGAGAATGGCCGATCAACTGTTCGCCGTAAGGTCTCCCCTAGTTTGGAATCCTTATTGGCAGCCTCCGCTTCCATGCTCCCCGGGGTGTCTCGGTATAACAAGAGCGCCATCAAGTGAGACAGTTTGGCTTCTAGGTCGTACGATAACATTCTATGTAGGCACGATCGGGGTACCTGTTTGTCGAGGCACTCACAAACTTATAACTGGGAATCGCACTGGTGGAACAAGAAGTGGATCCAGAGATTTATTGGAACCGCCTCGGCATCTTCCTCGAGATTGGTGCCGTCTCCATTGAGGACGTTGTCTTCCACGTGCAAATAGGTATGGGCTGCATCCAAGTATTCGGTATCTGTTTTCGTGTTGCTGAACTCCATATGACCCGATACGGTCCAGAAATAAAATTTACTGTTGGTAGAGTGGTACGGCTCTGGATGAATCAAAGCTTTGTTTACTCAAAGATGTACCGGGCCTTCGTTCTGCGTCGTCGCTCGGTCAGAGGTCGACTGGCGCTGCGTGTCGGGAATAGGGATCACTTATTCGTTAGACTCAAGGCTCGTTCTGTTTTGGTGCTCAAAGCGCCACTGGCTTCTTTAGTTTGGCGTTTGACTACCTCTCGGACGGGAACACCGCTGAACGCATCAACCGGGGCTCGCACACAACTTCGGGCGGCTTGTGTCACGATTGCTTTGACCCCCGCGTATTACAGACGGGAACAATATTTTAGCGTTGCTCCTGAGCACTTTCCCGAGTACGTGGCCCCGTTAAATGCGCCAGCACCAGTTTTCCACGTTAGAATGCCATCGGTCTTTCGGTGTATCGATTTTGATGGTGCCATGTCGGGTCGATTGATAAAGCACGTGGTTAGAGCTTTGCCTGACGTGATCTTCGTATTGGTTTTATCGGACAGACGTGTAGCAGGTGGACATTGTAATCCCCGACGATGTGTGTTTCGTTCACGCCTGAATATACCCCGCATTCATGGCTCGCTCGAAGGTATGACAATCCCAACAGCTGCAGCAACGTCGCCAGGATCAATTGGAACTTTTGATTGTGTTCGTTGTACCTAGTTCCGTCCTATTGACCTCGTTACAAGCTCTCGTTCGATTCTCTGTCAGCTTGTGCTGCAAGGCCGACATGAACGTGGCGAGTGTGTGGTACTAGGATATCGTACAAGAACGTACTTTCTTGTATGTTGTACCGCGTATAGAGGTAATGCATCAAGGTTCAACGCTGAAGATTCCTCACCATTTCTTGTGGGAGGTGCATGTATTTCAATCCTTGGACAAACGCCTGCCACCCTGCTGTGACCTGCGTTGACGCACTATATCATTCACCAAATCAACCATGTGGGTGCCGGGTTCTGGACCAGTAGTTCATCTTTATCGTTGCAGCCCATGTTGGAAACGCCTTTCAACCGCTTCAGCAACAATTCAGCTGTCGTCTGGAACGTGGCGAGATAGTGGTACATCTGGTAACAGCGACAGTGGAGCCGTTACGATTTGTGGTACTGTTGGTATGGTACAATCGAAGGTGTCTTGTATTGTTTCATAAACGTGATGTATCGCTGGAGCGCAGGATTGTACGGTTGCACTCTTTCACTGTCGCTCAAATTCTGCCATTGTAAATTCTGGCGCATGTCTTCAGTAAGCGTGTTCAACGTTCTTACAGTAGGTGGGATTGCAGGATTTAGAAAAGACGTAGTTCGACAAAGGTCAGTTTTTTTTCGTATGTTCCTTTAATCGACTCAAAAGTCCGCCCAATACGGGGTCTAGCACGGAGGCAGCGAAAAATCAGCCCACCGATTTTTTCTTGTCCATGAGTGACTCGCTTTTGTGCCAGGGTTCGGAGATTTGTTTTGTAGCACTGTGGTTTGGACTTCTGCCCCGGCGGGAGAGGGACTAGACTTTTAAGACATTGTGGTCGATTCACACAGGCAGCGTACAAATTCGGTGCCCCTCCGCGTAGAATGACCCCGATCCTCGCGGGATAGGCTGTCTTCATTACTCGGAGTGCTGGAACCTGCATCGCCCTTGTCATCCTTTCTGCGCGTGCTGGGTGCAGAGTTCACCCTGATATCACTACAGAGATGAAGTCAACAAGGATAGCGTTGTTGAGGGGTTGTTGGGCATTAAAAGGTTTCCAAAGCAAACTGAGTGCGACCGGGTTACATTTGGCTCTTCAGGAGGAGCACTTGTGTGGTGTCTCTCGGGATTTTAAACCAGGCAGTGATTATTCTAAATGATGTTCCGATGCTTTCTGTTTTTACTGAACAGGGGAGATGGGGGTAGGTGAAGGCGTCTTGCCACCAGGGGTTCATGATCAGCTTTCGATCCGCTGACCGGCTAGCTGGCTAGGCATCGTCAGGGCGTTGATGTGTGCGTCGAGCCTTGTCGCTGTTATCGGTGCGTTGGTGCGTTGGTGCGGTCACAGTGAGTGGACATGTACGGTCGTCGTTCAAGCTCAGTGGACACTGTAAAACGTTATGTGGGGCTCGATCTTCACCGGGTCTGTACCCTTAAACTTAGTGGCGGTCAGGTGGTCATTGGGCTCGAAGTGCGTCAATCCCGTCGACCCTACAATGGAACAGGCAAAGGATTTCCACCGCGGGGCCATTGTTGACGCTAGTTGCCGAATTTATTACGTGTGAGATGGGTGGGCGTCGTCGGGGCGTTGGTGTGTGCCTCGAGCCTTGTCCCCGTTGCGCGTGCGATCATCGTGGGTACGGTCGTCGTTCAGGCGTAGTGGTCACTGCATTGCTTGGTATGGGGCTCCAAGCTAACCAGGTCTGTACCCTTACTCTTAGTGGTCAGTGGGTTTGGTGAAGGCTTGAACGTCGCTAGCGTGATTGTGGTCTGGTCTCCCAGCCTTTCTGATTCCAGAATTACATTGTGTTAGTGTTCCATTTCTCGTCCAACTTTTTCTTGAATATATTGGCATGTTTTACTACAGAGAAGTCTCCGTTTCTCAATTTCAATAATATTTAGGATCTTATACACTGTAACATCTGACACGATAATAAGTTGGGGAAGTTAAGGTATGAAAACCCCGGTAACATCAGAATTAAGAATTACCCTTACAATGACACGGACTACAGGATATTGTTCAATTGGACCGATATGTAAGTCAAGTCACGATATAACATCTCTCTTCGTAACACGTTTTAAAGTTCGTGAAATCTAATGCAGTATGGCATCACCAAAATCAATTGGAAATGTGTGAACATAACGACGAATGATAAAACGCTTGTACATACGGAACATGAAATGTCAAAGTCAAGCAAAATGAAATAGAACCCATATTGTTGTTAAAACATTTTCAGAAGAAGACTGATAAATATTTGCTTTACAGCTTCTACTCATAGATTTCTTAGACATTCTTTACACCATGCACGTGATCTACACGTTCGCATGGGACATTGTGTCACAGGGTGTTGTGGCACTTGTTGAGGCACAGTAAGTTGTGGCATTTGTTGTGGCACATGGCATTTTGGCACTTCTGTCACTGGGCTTTTGTTCACTATGCGCTGAATTTTGCTAAATTTTGGTTTACCGTTTAGGGGCGGAAGGTTGTTTCGCACTCCTATCCTATCACCGAGTTTTAGTGTTGACGTTTTGGCATTGCGTTTAGCATCGGTGTAGTCCTCTGATTTACACTGCATTCTTTTGTATTCGTTTGCGCACTTCCACATCAGGCGTGAATGGGCCTGAGGCATTACGTGGCAGAACTGACCCTTCAGTCGTCATCTTTCGCCCGTGAAATAAATTTGATGGTGACATATTAATTGTAGCGTGTACCGTGGCACGATACATTTGAAGAAACTCGGAAGTACAAGACCATGGACGGTGTTCGATGCTCGAGGTTTGAAAATTTCTCTTCATCATCTGGTTAAACGGTTTTATTCTCCGTCGCACGCGGGTAGCACAAATTACATTTTAGGCGACCAATGTTACTGTCATGCAAGTAAGCCTCGCACTCAGCAGACACAAACTGAGATCCATCTCGCGGGTGAAGATGTATCCAGGAATTCAACTACAGCACCAGAATTGATAGATGCTACTTCGGACCATTTGCTGTAATAATCCACCAATGTGTATCCAGGAATTCAGCTGCAGCACCAGAAGTGATAGATGCTACTTCGGACCATTTCCTGTTCCACCAATGTGATCGCAGATCTTCAATCTGCAGTACCAATGTCAAACGGTCCAATGATGTCAGCGGCAACTTTCGCCCAGGCTGCAGTGGTGTATTGTGGGCATGTGCAGTCTTGTCAGTAGACTGAAAGGAACGAATAATAGTTTCTACCCTAAGGTCCATGCCAGTCCGGCAGTACAGATCTAGAAGTGATAAGGCGACTGGACCATTTCTTCGTGTGTGTGTGTGTGTGTGTGTGTGGTGCTTCGATGGGTCGTACGCGCGCAGCTCGGGCATGGTTTGATGTAGAGTAAAAGGTATAATAACACGGTTCTCTCCCCTCAGGACAAGGTAATCAAACACACATTTCAACACGAGTTGAATAAAATTGCCTCAACTTTGGCCGTTGTTGATCTGTGTACGAAGCTTCTGCATTATTGGGCATGTCCGGCCGGTTTCGAGCAACATCTCCGAAGACCCAGACAGATTTGTAGTAATGGCTGCGAAGATTTCCCACTCATCTGTCATGTCTGTAGACTAAGAGTCATAAGTGGTTGCTGGTAGGAGTAATCGTGATGGGCAATCGGCTACGAGATTCTCTGAACCAGGTCCGTACGTCATTGTATGACTGAAGCAAATAAGGCGACTGGATAATTTCGAAATTCGCATTCCAGCTCTGACAGTAAAGTGGTGAGTAGACGATGATCGGTACAAGGTACAAAGTGGCGGCCCCATAGGATATTTCTCTAGACCAGACACACGCGAGCGCGACTTTATCAAAGGCGCTGTATTTCATTTCAGTCCCTATCAAACTGCGTGTCGCAAAGCCTACTTTTCACCGTCCTTGATCTGTGCGAGACTGGAATCAGAGCCATAATCTGATGCATCATTGGACACAATAAAGGTAAAATAAAGTCAGGACAATACTGTTTACAATACTCTTTAACCTTTACGAAGCATGATTGTACATCATCTGTCGACGTGTCAGATTGCGAAGGGGTTCGACAAGCATAGCGTAATTCGGCACGTAGAACCCAATCATTCCTAAGAAGAAGCCCACTGATGTAACATCACTTGGAACTGGAGCATAAGTGATGGCTGTGATGTTTTCATCGCCAGGACGAAGACCATCAACTTTTCTGGCATTAAGCGCAAACCAGCTCCTTGCAGTCGGTATAGCATCTGGCGTAAGCATTCATCATGCTGGGCGACCGTGGCACCCCAAATTATTATGTCATTCAGGCAGCATTTCACTCCCTGTATGCCGTGAAGTATTTGGGTCTTTATGTTTTGGAAAGCTGTCGGAGCTAAGGCTAGGCCATAGCGAATCTTACAGAATTTGAACGGGCTCCCATGGGAAAGAAACGCGGTTAGGTCATGGTTGTCCTCGTGCAAGGTTAGTTGTTGGCTTGCTTTGGCTCACTTAGGTCGACACAAACGGGAAAATCCCACCGAACCACGCTCATAGGGGCTAAAACCTCACCAAACCGCACCAGGTCCGTTCCGTAGTTTCCACTTTCTTGTTCCAAGAAGTGCTGCGTGTTAATACGATGTACGTTGTTTGGCTAGACACTATGCTTAAAAGTATTTATATTAACAGCTATCGAGACTGATATATGCAACATACGTCATATATATTTTGATGAATAAACTTGTTACCAATGGTATCGATATCTCTGTTTTTTTAACTAAAAATATAGACATAATGTATTCCATCAGGACCTCAACCGCACCATCACCAAACCCATTCCCTCTTTCGCGATTATTGACTAATTTGTAATCATCAAATAAATAAGTATATTATCAGTAGGTACCAGTGTTCCAGTAGGACTAGTTTCTGATTGACAGAATATTAACTAAAGTAAACAGGGAAATTATCGGTACCGGATAATCAAGACTACTCTCAACTTTATTATGATAGATCTGGGGCATCACCCAGATGATTGAACGGGACAATTGCAAAAGCCCTTAACATCGCCGCGACCCTTAACATCGCAATGCGAAGATAAGGGCGGCATGAGGGGCCCTTAACTTTGCAATTGTTCTTATGATGTTAAGGGACGACCATGTCGATATTTTGGCCCCTTGGTGCATTTTATGTTAAGGGTCGACATGATGTTTTCGCATTTTGACCGCATTTTCTAAGTCTATGTGAGTGGTAATTCATTAACCTCTTCCATGTGACGCTTGGTTTTCCTGATGGCTCGAGGATCGCACTATCTCCGTATCAATGGATCAATGTCAGCACTCAGGTCTTATTGCACACTATAAGACCTTTAATAGGACAACAAGCACGACATATCTGGACCGAGTCTGGCCCACGTTCCCCCAAAGGAATCTCATTCGCACCCGAAAATGCCCTTTTTCTAATACTTCTCGAGTGCGCATGCGCGTATCACTGGATATACGACGCAAATGATTAACCATCAGCTCAGTCCCACATGCCAGTAGTCACCAATATGAGCTAGTGTTTCTTTTAGAGATGTCTGTAGTCCCAAGTGCGCTCACAATACGACTGTATTTGCGCTGTCTGTACTACGCGTGTGGCTGTGCTAAATGGCGCTGCCATACACCAGAATTCCTCAGGCCATATTCACCGTATAGTTAACCTATTCTAAAGCACATATCAAGAATCTAACGATTCGTGATATGTGTTGTATCTCAGGTACGCTTATATTGTACCTGTTCATGAGGCAACTTGGATGATATGACCACGGCCCCTAGCACCGGCATAAGCGGTATTAGATACAAATCTAGAGAGCTATGATGGAAATGCTCTGACAACTCGTATATTGGTAATTGGTGAGCTGTTTCGCTGTAACAACTAGTACACTGGGTATTGGTGAGCTGTATCGTCGTCAGATGGAAATGACGACATTTAACACAAAAGACTAGTCTGTAAGGCCCGATGTCGACCCAGCATAAACTTTCCACAAATGCCAACATATATCAAAGACCGAAAGGTCTGTACAGGGAGCGGGTCTCGGGGACGAAACGTCCACTAGCAGAATCTCGATATATACAGGTAAAAATTACAACACATATAATGGAAGTGGGAAGAGGTGCCGACATACTGACAGAGCCACAGGACGTCACAGTATAGTCTTCCGGTTAACCTATTCTAAAGCACATACCAAGAATCTAACGATTCGTGATATGTGTTGTATCTCAGGTACGCTTTTATTGTACCTGTTCATGTGGCAACTTGGATGATATGACCACACGGCCCCTAGCACCGGCATAAGCGGTATCAGACACAAATCTAGGAAGCTATGATGGAAATGCTCTGAAAACTCGTATATTGGTAATTGGTGAGCTGTTTCGCTGTAACAGCTCGTACACTGGGGATTGGTGAGCTGTATCGTGGTCAGATGGAAATGACGGCATTTAACACAAAAGACTAGTCTGTAAGGCCCGATGTCGACCCAGCATCAACTTCCCACAAATGCCAACATATATCAAAGACCGAAAGGTCTGTACAGGGGGCGGGCCTCGGGGACGAAACATCCACCAGCAGAATCTCGCCATATATAGGTAAAAATTCCAACACATATAAGGGAAGTGGGAAGAGGTGCCGACATACTGACAGAGCCACATGACTTCACAGTACAGTCGTTGGTATTCTTGACTTCACAGTACAGTCGTTGGTATGTTGACTTCACAGTACAGTACGAATATTATGGATTAAGAATACTGATCAGCGATACGGATTTGATATTTTGGAACATCATGATGTCTTGCCGGCATCATTGAAAACTGTTGACCGCTTCTCTCTTGCAGGAAACATGTTTATGTATACTTTTGTCTTTTTGAATTTGGTGCTAATACTGTTATATGGAAATGGAATAGGTCTTTGGATTATGGACGCGGATATTCTCTAATGGACGACGGCTGGATTATGAATAACGGACTAGACGCTTGTAATTGAATGCATGCCAATCCTTGATAATGCGGATTTTATAATAAAATAGCATCTGTTTGGCATGTATTTTATATTTGACGAGTTCAGATAAGGACTTTCGCTTGTATTTTCACAATGGCTACCATTTCCAAGATGGCCGCCAGTGATTTTTTGCTGTTATCAACATTCTGACTTGCCAGTTTCACCCGTGGAATATAATGGATGGTAATGAAGTCCATTGTCATCTCTTTCAGCAGATACTACTAGTCTACACCTGCCATTATTTCGAGTTCCGTTTTGTTTATTTTCAGTAAGAATTGAACTCTAGAGGACTGTGTGACCCCTTATTTGCACGAAGACAGCTGCAAAATGTCCAAATCTTACAAGGTCGTAGACGAAGGCTCGTTACCACAAGGAGAGCACACCAGCTCAGTAGATTGGACAGCTTGTATGTTATGCCAGGAAACAACTCCAGAAGCATTACAATGTCCTGCTGAGACAAGACGGACTCATACTGAGTTTGGTGTTGGGTACCAAACGCTGGCGTCAAACATACAAGGATTTCATGATCTTGGATGCTTACCAATGCCACTGAATTTGACGTCGTTAGACGAAGGTAAAGATATCACCGAAACACTCAAGCAACACAGAGGGAAATGGCACAAAAGCTGCCGAAACAAGTTCAGCAAGATGAAACTAGAGAGAGCAGAAAAGCGAAAATCTACAGATGATCCTGGACATGCCAGCGATGTCTAGAAGCAAAAGTTACACGTCAGAGCTGTGGCACATCCACAAATATACAGAGGAACAAGTGTTTCTTCTGTGATGAGGAAACCGGTGACCTTCATGAGGCGTCAACATTCAATTTGGACCAAAGGACTCGAGAATGTGCTCTTCAGTTGCAAGACACCGTACTTCCGGCAAAACTCAGTGCCGGTGATCAAATTTCACAAGAAATAAGAGGTCACACAACACCGTTCAAAATGCCTAGTCTCGGTGTACAACAGAGCAAGACAAGCGATTCCAGGCACTGGTTAAGATAAGGTGGTGAAAAGAACCCATGGCATTGCTCTGGCAGAACTTGTGGCCTATATTGAGGAGGTACGCCCCGATTCAGATGTGGCACCGCTGTTTAAGCTGGCTGATCTTGTTAACATGTATACATCCCGACTGGAGCAGCTGGGTGCGGATATGTCCAGCCGGATTCATTCCACTGATCTGAAAAACAGAATTTTGGCAAATTTTCCCCGATATGTCTTGCTCGCTTTCAATGAGGACATTGGGTGACACTCAGGCAAGGTGTGCGAGTGGGACTTTGACGGTGAAGCCATACTTTCACGTGCATCACAAATTGTTCGTAGAGATATGCTTCTCTGTAAATCTGCATTCAACGGCACATTTGAAGAGACCTGCCAAGAACACTCTGTTCCACAATCACTTAAGACACTGATCGATATGATATTGGTAGGGCCAAGTATTCAAACACAGGCCAGTAAAATTCAGCTGAAGCACAGACAACACTGACTATCTCGCAGTTACTTCAGTTCAACTGCACCCGTCGACGCCGTGGCGATTCGACATCATTGTACCACTCTGTTGATCGTGAACCACCGCTTCCGACCTGCCTGGGTCTTCTGCTGCATGCTGAAACTAGAAAGCGTGGCCTCGTGGAAAAGCTCAATGGTCTTGGTTTGACAGTGTCGTATTTCCCATATTATTGTTTACACGGTTTGTCAGTGACCCAATACAGAAATATATGGGGTCAGTAAAATTTATATTGGACGAGGCGTCATTTATCCCGTTGAAGACCCTTTCTGGACACGCTAATGTCCATAGGCAAATTTTGTGAGAAAGGAATTCTTGTGAACAACTTTGGTCCTATGTCGTTGTTGCTCACGAAACAATAAAACACGGTATGTGATTTGCAACATTCGTTGGCGTTGATCATCGCTGATTACGATGAAATACGAGCCGTTCACAAAATGAATACTGTCTAATTTAGAACTACACCTGCTGAAGCTCACTTTTATTACAAATACTTGTCAAAATGAAGCCCGAGGAGTAATCGACGGGAGGCAGCCGACGCGAGTGCTCTGAGACTTACTGTAAAGGGAGATAAACTAGTTACTCGCCCCGAATTACAATCGACGGCGGTGGATGGAAAAATATCGGACGACCATGTGACCTTGATCGCTCGTTTTCATTAGACGATTTTGTCTGAAGCGGGATAACCATAGATATGGGGAAAGCTGTGTCCGCTCGTTTTGAACTGGAAGATGTCGTATGCTCACCAAATCTTGGAGAGGGACTCTTTACAACTGGAGCTGTCAACATCGATCATAATCTCAGTACAACTACAGCGCAGGGGGCTCTTTATGAAACAGGGATATCCTTGTTTCAGCATCCCAGTACCGAGGGGTTGTGTTGATAGATAAAATAATCTCGGGTAAAAAAAAGAATTGCTCAACTTCCAAAAGCATATAGCAACTGGCTTCCTGTTATTTTCAAAACAGCTATCCCCGTCGTTCCACCAGTCCATTCTCAACTGGCTGCAAGCTGTGAGCTTATACCTACAGCTCTTCGTGACGAGTAAGAATCTTAACGATTAGTGATATATGTTGTATCTCAGGTATCTCTTTGGGGACATTTCGAGAATATTCAGAGCAGGTATTTCTACCATTTGTCAAACACCAACTGCGAAAGGCTAACAGAGTCGACTTTGTTTGGGACGAATACATCGCTGTAGCGAAGTTCACGCAAATGAATCTGGGAGCCTGTAAGCACCTCCGATACTACCCAGTACATGCCATCACCAATTCATTGGGCCGTGCTACGGCAGAAGCATTGCCAGCCTGTCATGCTTTCACAGGATGGGACCAAACTTCGTCCTTAGCCAACAAAGGCAAGAAAACTGCATGAGAAGTTTGGAAGGTCTATGAGGATGTCACCCAATCCTTTCAATCACTAAGCAATATGCCACAGCCCGAAATGATCACGGATGGGATACCAAAGCTTGAACGTTTCGTTGTTCTCATGTATGATAGAGCAAGCTCGTGCATGGGTGTGAATGAGGCCAATAAGGATCTTTGTGCACACAAAGGAAGGTCCATTGAAGCTATTCCACCAACGTCTGCTGCCCTACTGCAACATACGAAACGATTGGTTTACCTAGTTGGCCACGTTTGGGGTCAGACCTCAGTTGCAGTCCCACAAATGCCTTTTCCGGCGCAATGGGGTTGGAGCAAAGGTGCAACACAGAGATGGGAACCGTACTGGGCCAATCTAACACAAGCTTCCAAAGGCAGTCAAGAACTCCTAAAGTGTGGTTGCCGGACAGACAAGGGGTGTGGGGGCGATGCAAGTGTGTCCGAGCAGAAATGCAATCTACCACACTCTGTCAGCGTGGAGGGTCGTGTAATCGCGATTGACTGTCAGCCGAAGATTTGTACACCCACAAATGTCGACTTACTAGTCATGTCCGAGATTTGATAATCTAGTATTTATAATACATACCTGTGGCACTTGTCAGTGTAGATTATGGGAGCGATCAGTGCAGGAAAACGCCTAGACAAAACATCCTCACCTTGACAAATGTATCGATGTTGGCAGTTTATGCCCCCGAGTTAAACTCAAAAAGAGGCGCTGTTAACGCCAAGATGGCGGACAACATATCACAGTATGTTTGCTGGAAATCATATTTCTAACATTTTCAGTTAAATTTCAGATTAGAAATTAGATTTCTTGGCTAACTGTACAAATATTAATATTGAAAGATAAAGCTGGTTCAAATTGCTTCGGACCAAACAATTGTTCATAAAATCATCGAAAGATCAAAGGGATAATATGCCCACCATCTTGAATTCCCATGATCCTGTGTGCATATAGTATAAACAGGTTTGGAAATGAGACAAAGACCTTTTGTAGTAAGTAAAAATATACTGAACTGTGTATATACTGTTTATCATCTGACAGGAATATACTGTTTATCATCTAATAGAAATATTTGACTAGGAAGCCGTTATCCCTATACATTCCTCACGACTGGAGGGGTGGAGGTAATTATCTAATTATACAACTTACATACTATTCATAGCTTGAAGGCGATACAGTTGTACAAAACGAATCACAGCAGTATGATACTTCATAACATTCCATTACCTACTGGAATAATGGACTGTATGCGAATAATTTCCCAATTATCTTGAAATTCCGATACACTTGGCGGCCATATTGGAAATAGCCGCCATCTTGGATTTTTCAAGCTGGGTCCATATCCAGATTTGATCAGTAGGTCATGAGCTATCACTGGACCAAAGTTGCTGCTTTTATCACAAAACCCACAATTCTCCCGAAATATCGCACGATTCTGCAGGACAGTTAGATTAATGTACATTATGATGTCGTATGGTCTGAGTATTTTCCAGGCCCTGAGTCTTCACAATTTTCCAACAGCAGCACTTTGTGAAGAATCATCCAGCCAGTCCATAACCAAGATAAACTTTACTCTATGGTCGTGTCAATAGTTAGTCGTTGCCCAAAAATGCTTTTGATTCTGGACTAGCCTTGTTTGTTTACAGAAAAAAAAGACGCGTTTCCAAACCACACCTCATGGCGACCAAAACTCACTAAACCATGACAGGTCCTTTTTGCCAATTATACCAGGGCTGCCACACTGAAATCAAAAATAAAATTCCATATGTGAACTGGCGATATCCATGCTGACAAACCCCAAACATAAACAGTGCTTTAGTTATGAAAGTATTTCCACTGGTTATCACCGGGACTTACACTTCACATCATTGTTCTCAATTATAATCTGCTGTTCTAATCATAGTTCTGAACGGGATGCAACAATTTTAACAGGCTGAAACAATATTGGAAGGCATGTACACGCATATTATGATAGGTGAACGATTCTGGAATGAATTCACCAAATGACAATGATAGGCTGAATAATCTGTTCATGGATGCAACAACAGTTGTGATAGGACGCCACAGATGTTATCGGCTGAAACTATTCTGAAACAAAGGTAGCAAAGAATGTGGTCAGCTAAGCTTATTTCAGCGATGCAGCGAGAATTGTGAACAATTCTGAACTGTAATAGGCTGAAGCGACCTATCTAACTGCTGTGAAGCTCCCAGTGCACTTGGTACACATTTCATCTTCTATTTAAACACAGCCACTGTAGCTGCATCAACTGGAGTCCCAGAAAAACCCATAAGACAGTATTTTATCAATTCTGCTAACAACATCACAAAGTTTAAGATTATCTGTATGCTTTCAAAGCCAGGAATAGTGGCAGGAGCTCTCAGAACTATTTTCGTTTTCTCCACCCTATAATTTAAATTTCAGAAAGCAAGCACCTCCTTTATGAATGAATATTCAACAATTGTGTGAACCCTTGCACATACATACATAAAATTCCAAGTATTTTAACAGACTACATAAGTGAGGAACACTAAAACATTGTAAATTGCTACAATATGTAAGATTTATTTCCAGTTTTTCATGGATAAAAAAAACAAAAAAAAAACAATTCACATATTGTTCATACCCTTATAGCGATATAAGTGTGTATATATATATATATATATTAAAACATTTACTTTAGAATTATCACCCTCTTGTACATTCATACCACTACACAGCTGCAGCCAGTTTAAGATATACAACTATTTACATGGACAAAACGTATACATGAACCTTGCGGAAACAAATGATAAGAAAGTGGCAGTTTGTGACACAATGCAAAAGTTAATGGTACATTATACATGTGAAAATCTTGACGAACGATGTAAGCATGGTAAATGAATGTCGCACATGGTTAGAAAGGAGTTGATGTCTGGTGTACATGGAGCAGTGATGAAAACAGGTATGAAAGCATGGTATGAAAGGAGATCGACGTACATGTATCATACATGAGGGATATACCATTATGGTGTAAGAAACTATTTGAACAGACTTACTTATTCTGTACAAAAATGTTTGACCTTTCGCATACAGTGTTCACCTAGCAGTCAGGGAACCAACTTACAGAAGTTATAACTTATAACCTCTGAAACTGATTATATCAAATTCTTCACTGTTCACAAAATAATGACATTTTGACCAGTAGTGTCACAGAGTAGCTGTTAATTCCTTAATACTGTCCATTGCTATTTAACAAGCTTCATGCCTTCAATTGCATGTGGTACATTGATAAGACACATAAACAGGATATTTTAACCTAAATACATGTATCAGGTACCTGCTTATAATTTTCCTGGAAAGCGAAGACATCAGGGTTGATCACTTAACTCAACCTGGCCGTGGGGGTGGGGGTTGGGGAGGCACTTTCTGCCTCCTGTTCCCATCTCCAGAATGACCAAAAAATTCAGATCTGATACTCCGAGACTTTGTAGCTTATCATATTGGGGTCATTTTCAGCCTATTTGCTTGACCCACTGAGCAGAGGATGATGGGTAAATTCAAAATGGCAACCATGTGGGGTTCCGGAAAAGTGATGCTTTCATCATTTTCTAGTAGAGCTTGACCCAAAGATATAGTGCAGGGGTCAGAGTGCCCCTGAGCAAAAATGTAGGAGAAAATATAGGTTTTTCCTGAAAATAGAGAAACATAAGAAAATTTCCCAAGAAATATAGGAGTATTCTTACACAATATGGCAGATTCCACAGTGAAGAGGACAAAAAACTTCCAAAAAATAAAAGAAATTTATCTACAATAAATGTTTCTAGGTTTTTTTAATACCTACTGTAAAGATTAGGAAAAAAATATATATTTCATCACAGACAGGAGGATTTTTATTATGAAGGATCAGTCTGAATTCAGTGATTACAATTATTACGGATTTGCCCATTGTTGCTAATGTTACTTTGATAGAACTGGTTAGAAAAAAAGGTTTAGAAAGTTCACAATCTAATTGTATCTTGAAGATCTATCTATCATAATAAATAGTGTATAGCTCAATAACTGCTGCTGTTATCTCATTGTTATGTGGCTGAAAATAGCAAGTCTATGACCTGTAATATCCTCTTAGTACCTAATGTTGCTAAAATTTCAGATCACTCTCTGGAAAAAAAGTAAACACTTGTAAACTGTCTGATTGATGTGTAACCTAGGAAACACACAAACTAGCAAAGAAACATCCGAATTGAGGCTGCAGTTTGGAATCTTTAATCGGATTTCAAATTCCATTTGTCATAATTGTTACAGGCCGAGTTTAACGGAAATAACATTAGCAACAAGTAGTGTAAATTACATATGTGACTGTTCCAAAGGGGTTGAATTCCAAATATTCCACAAATAAATAACATCCTGGATTAAAATTTTTATTTTGCTTTCTGTCACTCCATATCCTGTATCAAATGTATAGGATTGTGTGGTTGCTAATGTGACACATGTTGAAGGACAAATGTAACGTTAGCAACAAAGGACATTAACTCAACAAATTACATTAAAAAGAATAAATTGTTCCATCCTACACATCAAAATCACTACTGAGATTGATTTTACGCACAAAAAATGACCGGTCACATAGTTCTGCAATAAATAGATATTAATTTGTACGTTAACTCCAGCAGCAGTTTCATGGTTGGGAGTTGTGTCCATCAAATAATGTTATAAACAACTCTCATTTGCCAAGTCCCCACTAAACCTCAATGTTTGGTGGGGGGGTGGGGGGGTCTATATGTTAGCAAATCAAATTACCCTCATATTTCTTGATACATGTGATAAACTTATGGTACTTATAGTTAGGAGTCTCTTGTCTTCAAATGATCATGGATTTCTTTTATATCCAGTGAAAATGTTACCCAGTGGGTGTCCCAGTTATTGTGGAATCTGCCATATAGGGGGATACTATCCCAGCACTCAAGGCGAGGGCCTAGGGGTGGCCTGGGTCCTGGAAGCTCTGAGGTTCTAGATGGCTGCAGACACGTTCTGGCCGATTTTCGATAAATAAAACCGCAAACACACCCACCCCCCCCCCACCAAGGCTGTGGTACACCCCAAATTGCTCAGGCCAGATAGGGTTAAGGCCACACTCATTTTTGAAGAGCTGCATTCATTCTTGTTTACTGTGCAAAATGGCACTTGTATCCTTACAAATTTATAATGTACTCTGCAGATGGAATATTGATGCAACATTTATCGCCCAATCCAATCTTCTGCTAGCCTCACACCGCTGAACCGGCACGGGTTCAAGCCCAGCTGGTCCATGTGTGAAAGTTTGTCCACCAACCAAGATGACTGTCACCATAAGAGTGAAACAAACTGGAGTGTGACATTAAGCCAAATACCCCTCCTCTGTACCATACAATATTTTGTGGATTTCTTTCCGCAAACATTTTGTTGTCGATGCGCACAACAAATAATAATTTATGAGAGTTATTGCTGTATGTACTTCATAACTTGGTTAGGGTATAATGTTTTGTGACTTCCGTAAATTGGTCCCCTGACAGCCTAGTACTCAACTCTCTCTCCCACACACCAACTATGAAACACAAGCCAAATGACTCCTAGTTCTTCTATGTAATACCAGCACATGCATGAAGTATAAATGTAGATTTAACACACAAATTGGTAGTGTTTCCATGGCTGAGTGAATTGCATGGTGTGATATGGTGCGAAAGGTCATGAGGTCGAAACACCTCCGGGATACACAGACTGTGAAGGCAGAGTGTAGAGTGAACAGGGAGTGCTATCATACCTCTTGGAAATCAATCTCCAATTGTATTGGAACAGTAACTTTACAATATTTTTCAATAGGCTATAATAAATCTTTCCCAAAGTATTAATCAGGAATTCTAACATGTTCCACCTTATAGCCATGCGCTGATTGGTCCAGACCTCGAAACATATAGAGATTATTACACGATAATCTTCATTCGTTTGTTGTGATCTCTTACATTCATGTGCCGAACTGGTGACTTCTCATTCTTATGATGCAGGGCTACAAAGCTGAACGTCGATTGGTTTATTCATGCGCACTGGGCGAAGTTCACACAGCTGCATCTCATGAACGGACAGCACGTGCGAGCATGGCCTGCAAACCGGTCACAAAATTCTCCCATCAACACGGGATAGGTTTGCAGAAAATTTGTCATTCCGCTTATGAAACGAGGAAATATTTATCATTGCGCAAGTTAGAATGGAGTTAATGACCTTCTTAGTGAATATTATCGTGTAATAATTTTTCGATGTTTAGTTCTAGACCTCCTCAGTTTTTTGATTGACGGTCTAAAACTAAACATCAAAAATTATTACACAATAACATTTACCAAGGCAGTCAGTAACTCCTGAATAGGCAGGTTTTTGTCATCATCCCTGTATCTCAGAAAATCAAATTGAGCATTCGCCTAATTTTATTTCAAAACAGCATTTCACAGTCCAGATAAAAGTTTTCTTACCAGGGACAAATAGAAATATTACCTATTCTTAACTTTTTTAAATCAATTAATTTGAGCAACAAGAATACTATAGATATAGGCTGTTTAACAAACCAAACCATTCCCAATTATTTTACTGTCTTTGTTCAGTTTATATGATGATAAAGGAAATGTTCGATATTGCAAACTGAAATTGACTGCTCTATTTTTAGATTAAAATTGCAGTGTAAAATATAATAACCTGCAACTCGAATTTGGTGTACATGTACACTTTCACAGCTTATCATTTTCATCAAAAATACTCAGTTCAGCATGTATTTTATACAAATGATATATTTCTATACACAGTGGCATATTTACAGTTTAAATACTTTTTACACAAGAATACTGCTACAAAACTCTGGTCTTGAAGAAGCTAAACAGTCCCTTGCTGAAATTCCAGCCCAAGATGAGAGAAAGTATGTAGATGAGAATAACAACAGTCATTGGAAACAGTAAAGATCTTGTATTCTTCAGGAACGGTAAGGCTGCAATGAGAGAGAATAACACATACATGAAATCTGCAGAATATTCACAAGGCATGCCAAGGGGAACAACTCCAGACATTGTAAATTGCATGATTATTCTACTCGAACAGATACATAATCAAAATGGTCTAAAACCTACATGTATAACCAATATTTTTGAAACAAATTATTCCCTTTACTTTATTCAGCAAAATAGTACATTCTTTTTTGTCTGGAAAGTTTGAGGCTTATCAGCTATCATGTCAAGTGGTTTTTATCTCATCCAGGCTTCGAATGGTCAATTACAAAGGGAGTTGCGACTATCCCAGGACATAGGGCGAGGGTCCAAGGGGCGCTTTAGGCCCCGGAAGCTTCGGGGTCTAGCTTCCAGGGCCTCAAACGACCACAGGTGTGATCCGAGCTGTTTTTTCTGCTTTTATCAGACTGACTTTCAACAGAAAATCTTTTATTTAGATTGAAGAAAAATAATAGAAGTGAACAGTATCATTTCATATATTTCAAGCGTGAAAAGGGTACTTTGCATTCAATTAGTTACCTACATCTAACAATGTCGATATATACATGATGATTGTCGAGGTAGTCAGTCCCGTCCATCCATTGCTCTGTTGGACATACTGTCTCGAGTTCAGTTTTGAATTTCTTAAAAGTTTTAAGAATAAAGCCTTAATCTTGTCCTTTGTTGATGTCTGTTTTTGAATTCTTCAAAGAACACTCGAATGCATAGGTTGTATAGGTAACTTGCCATTGTTCGGGCATTGAATGTAAAGTACTTAATTCTATATTTAAAGTCACATACAGCGACGTCCGGAAGCAACACAAAGAAGGTCATAGGATGCGATCAATTCTGACTACCTTTTTCCTATAACTTGCACGCATAACATTTTTGGTGATGATGTAAACGGGGAACCCGTCATAAGTCTAGAATATTATAAATATTTATTGCATGGACAAAAGAGGAATACTGTTGTGCTGAAAACCTGCAAAGAGAGTCTGTTAAGTTATGTCTGGATGAAAGAAGGGGGATGCGATCAGCAACCCCACTGGTTACGCCAATGTCGAAGCCCGTTTGTGTTTATATGTCTTTGTGCAATAAGTTATCCAAAACTTATTCATTTCTTATTTTGGTTTAAAAGTTGTTTCTTAATTTTGAAAAATTGTACAGAAATGTCTTAATGTCACCAAGAAACAAGTTGTTTATTTTCATCGATCAATAGCTAACTTTAGTAAATGATTTCCTTTTTGAAAAAGTACCTGATTATGGATATCAAGAGTGATGGACACTGCAAACCAGTTTGTGTATACCACATTTCTTGATATAGACTTCCTGATATAAATCTCAAACAACAGACTGGTTGAGCTTCGCCGTTACTTTCTAGGAAGTCGATAGTTGTTTTTGCTTAAGCCCAACTCACACTTCGAACATTTTGTTGTGTTAGAACAGAACAGTTTGTTCGTGTTTTGTTCGTGATAACCTCACACTGCGAACATTTTCTCTTGACCGCCAGTCGCCGCGATCAAGCAGCGAGGCCATTTTGTTGTGTCATGTGAGAGCGGCTTCGTCACATGACCGACAGCTGCCAGTTGATTGGATAACTGTCGGTAAATGTTCGGACACATGTTCGCGATCACCACACACTGAAGACAAAAACTGTTTTGAGGACGAAAACATGTTCCGAAAATCAAACAGGTTTGATTTCATGAACTTGTCCCTCGAACAGAATGTTCGTGTTTCTGGGCACCTCACACTACTACATACAAAACATGTTCTAAACAGTGTTTTGGTTCTAATACAACAAAATGTTCGTAGTGTGAGTTGGGCTACAACACGTAAGCACACGAGTAGGACCTACGAAGTAGGGTGAAGAAGAAGACTTCCAAGAGTAATGTTAAAGGTCACCTGAATGACTTGGGGGTCCAAGCGTAATGTAAAAGGTCACCAAGTAGGTCAAATTTTCATCAAAAGTAGGTCAGCTCAGAAGCTCAGAACTGGTAACAGTCCCCTAATGCACGTTCATGCCAAAAATCAAGGTTCTAATGTCAACGGTTCTCCTTATTTTGCCGACGAAAGGATTCGGATGGACTGACGGACTGACTCATTACCGGACAATTTGCAAATGAGAGCCTACTTCATAGGAATATTTTCAATCAGTAATGAAAACCTGAGCGGTTAAGTCCCCCGGCATTGATACTGGCTTGTCTTAAAACCACAATGTTCAGTACCTGTACCTGGCATGGAAAGAAATCCCAAGCGAGTTCCAGTTGCAACCATACACACAATTGTCAAATTTGTCATGAAAAGAAAATTTGGCATGGCCCCCAGATGGCACAACCTACAGGTGGAACGGCATGAAAATCCTAAATGAGATTTTGAGGCAAGCTACCCACATACAAAATTTGGAAAGAATCCATTCAGATTTCAGAAGTTACTGTCGGGGAAACAAAATTTTAACTTGGCCCCGAGGTGGTGCCACCTATAAGACAATCAGAATGAAAAATAATCCCAAGCGAGATCTTGAGGCAAGCTACCCACATACCAAATTTGGAAAGAATCCATTCAGATTTTCAAATTGTCCAGGAGCAAAATTTTAAATTGGCCCCCAAGTGGCACCACCCAAATAGCATATTTGAAAAAAAATCATCCAGTTTTTCAGAATCTAGTGTCTGGAAATGAAGTCGGACAGACGGCCCCACACACGGACGGACAGTTACTATAGTAACCCTTGTATAAATATGGTAAATATTACTATTTGAAGAAAGCACCCTTCTGCTTATTATAGTAATATTTTGGCCAATTTATGTTGAATGTATGTCAGCTACCACTAGTTCGAGATATTTATATTGAAGCTTAGGGAGAATCGAAATCAATTATCCAGACATTTACAGTCTGCTCACAGTGAGAGATGCCTCACTGCGCTAAATCAGGCTATTGTCTGAGATTTATATCCAAAATTCAGGAATGTTATGATGTATCCTTGTATGTACGAAAGCCACAATGATCAAAGTGGACCCAGAGGTAACTTACCACTATAGCCTAAGAATGTAATATAAATGTAGTACCCCACCGCTATCAGCCAGAGTGAATTCCCCAACAGTCGAGAGACGAACCAGTCATGGTTTATTAATGCTGAAATAAACATTTTAATATTGACACATGTACTCATTTTCAGCTTTCTTGCAATGACCATTATTACAAGCGTTCTGAGAACCCCAACATCTAGCCTTGCGGGGTCTTCCCGTGAAGCTGTGCAGCAGTATTGAAAACATATATGTAGAGCAAACTTTCCATGTACAGGGGTACATGTGTTTTTTTTACCTAACAAAAAGCTTATCAATGGAAAGTCTAAACTGCAATAATTTGGACAAAAATTCATATTTCATGTCATATTTCTAAAATAGCACACGCACATTGTCGAGTCACATTAAACTTGAGAAGCAAGTGTCAAACTCATCCAATGAAGGCTGATAGCTTTAGCAAATTTTTCATGTACAGGTGTACATGTATTTACATTATCATTGGCAAATTACTAAGACAAAACCCTCATAAATAGCACAGGCTTGTGTATCAAGTTTCATAGTCATCCACTGAAACCTGACAAATTCAGACAACTTTTCAATACATTTTTGTCTAACAAAAAACCTTATAATTGGCAAATTACGAAGTCCAAAACCTCATAATTTTATCTCATAAATAGCACAGGTGTATCAAGTATCATAATCATCCACCGACAGCTGACAACTGCAGCAAACTTTCTATGTATGTAGGAGGCCTACAAATTTGCTAAACAAAAAACTCAATCAATTGCTATAATTTGGACAAAAATTAATATTTCATCTCAAAAATAGCATAGGTAGATCCTCTAATCATAAGAAACATGTGTACCAAGTTTCATAATCATCCAATGACAGCTGACAACTGGAGAAAACTTTCTATGTACAGAAGTACATGTACACTTCAGCTAAACAAACAACTCTATCATTGGGATTTTAACATTGGAGCACCCATGAAATCTCCAGGGGTAGTGCCATAACTGAACCTCCAGGTGGAATACCCACCCCCGTATCTTATATTGTTTTTATATTTTTTTCTGAATTTACACCTGATTTTTTTTTTTTAAATTTGCTTAACCAAAAACCTTATCATTTCCAGGCCGAGGACACCGACGACGACATCCTCTTTCCCCCTTCACAATATCTTCACTTTACTTCGTAAGGTGAGATAAAAACTATTTACATCTTGACAAAACAAGCGCTTCAATAGGCGCTCGCACAGAAGCCATATTTAATCTTGCGATCCCACATTTCAATTCTGCTATGGGTTTGCAAATATATGCATACTATCGGTGCACAAAGATAGTTTCTTGTTTCAGGCATTAATGTATAACCAAAGTTTGGAACCAATTCATAACCAGAAACTGAAGATAACATACAGACAACAAAAGTTAACAAATAAACGGAATTACAGATTATCATTAACAATCCACATCCCTGAACTGGTGGTATATTGCCTGGCATAATAACAATTTATGAGGATTTCCTGATTTTAGGCCACAGAGGCCTTGACCTTCGACCTATCACATTCAAAATGAAAAGGGTTCTTCCTTGCTCTGTGGGTAAGGCATCCATATCATGGAACCTAAGATGTCGCATGGCACAGACATCAAAATGTAGCAGACAGACAGAAATCAGTATCGCATAATGATAATATGACCTCGTTTAACGATGGGCATATAAAAATCTGAAATGAATTTCCTGGTATTGAATTATTAGGGAGTATACTGTAGTGATAAAACTTACAAAAAAGGACAAGTTGAAAGAGGTGAAGGATCATGATAAGTGGGAAGAAGGCATTGAGATGAACATCAAACGCGTAACCCCATTCCACATCTTGACCTCTCCGGGGCATCGTTATCATGTATTTATTCGTTACAAGCCTGGAATTACAAAACAGTGAACATAAACCAGTACTGTTGCACAGTTAAACATAGACAATAACCAGTACTGTGGCCCAGTTACACATAGGCAATACTGCAGTGGAACTTTAATATCCAACTAACACTTCAATAGACCTGTAAATACTGGCATTAATAATGCTTCAGTTTCCATTTATAAAATCCTAAGAAAGCAGAATTTTATCAATAGTGAACGCATTCATATCATTCTGATCCAAGCTAAATCAGTTGAGATGAATTTCAGTGCATCTACACTGAACATGCTGTATTCAGGAAGGCTATGCAAAAATACTCACGGAACCTAAACTAGTAGTAGTAGGTCTCTTACTAAAAAGGGGAGATCATGTGAGTTATCAGCAGCCGAAAAATCATTTTCCAGCTCAGTTGGTGAAAACCTAAAAGTTAAAACAGCAATATCCTGAATATCTACCGGTATTCTAATTCTAGAAAATTTGAGCACCACTATCCTAAAATCAATTCTATAAAACCCTTCCGTGTTATTTACAACAACACTGAACTTACCAAAATATGGAGGCTATCAGCAGACCAACACCTATACAGTCAACAAATATCACCCAAAGCAGAAACTTGATAAACCCTACAAAACCCAGGCCCAGCGCCAATGTGAAACCCATGGATGATACTGAAAATATACAACACAACTAATGTAGTTAAACGATGAATGAATAAGAATGGCGTGATTTTGTTGATGAACAGAACAGTACAAGTATTACTAATTACAAGTACATTACATTGATGGAGACTGGCCTTCATAGGAACAATTCATTGTCCCAATATTTCAACATGACCAATCAGGGCATAGCTCACATGGTGAAAAACTCCAAAAAATTTACTGACAAATCAGAAATTACATGTGTATTGATGGACCATGGATGACTTATTCATGTTGTGTCTGCTACCTAATTAAGGGAAGCTAACTACATCTGCACTGGACAATTAAATAAGTTTGTACAAAACAAAAGCATTTTAAAACAGCTTAATTTATATTTCAACATCTAGATCTGCAAAATTTTATGAGAACATGAGATTGATCTAATCAAAACCCCTCAGCTTTCCCCAAGTGATTGAGACCTGTGTATAGTGTGAATTGGGGAAGAGATAGTTCTATGTGGGATGATCATGATATAGCGGTAGTTGGTTACATTCAGGCATAGGACAGAAATAGAAAAATTATATATCTGTAAAGGGGCATAACTCTGTAAAATATGGGTTGAGGGGAGCCACTTTCTATAGACGTCTGACTTAGCACTCTCTAAAATAAGAAGCGAGACGAATTCAGCTACAGATAACAAAATCGGAGATTATTACATGCGAAAGGGGCATAACTCCATAAGCCGAGGCGAGTAATCCTTTGTTGGCTTGTAGAATACAGCAATATAAGTAAGTTTCCAAAATATAGTAGCTATACCGAACACAGTTCTGCAGATATAGTTGGTTACATTCAGGCATATAGGACAGAAATAGAAATTAATATATCTGTAAAGGGGCATAACTCTGTAAAATATAGGTCGAGGGGAGTCACTTTCGATAGGCGTCTGACTTAGCACTAGATAAATAAGTGTTCAAAACTTAGTGGTTGTGTCTCAAGCGGTTTTGCCTAAAATGCGGTAACGGACGGACAGTTGGATGGACGGACGTACATGGCGACGACAATACTCCCGAGGCCAAAATGACCGAGGGGTAAAAACAGTTTCATCATCAGTTTATCTAATGATCAGTTAGTATAATTTGAATTGGATCAGTTCCAACAATGTTATATGAATAGCATTGTTGCTCTGTTAATTCTCTTTATTATATTACTTAATGTTAAACTTTTTCTCAATAATTTAAAGGTGAAATGCAAAGGTTTTTAGATTCTCCTTTTTATATTTTATATTGGTTGAACAATGACAGACCGATATTTCTATCTACTTTGCTCGGTTTATTGTTATTAGTAGTTTGTCTGTTAGAAGCTATTAACTAGTTGGTACCCGAAGCCCAGCTGATATGCAAACCGTCATCGCTTATCTTTCCTAAGACCTTGATTGTGACGTCACATCAGACCAGCCTCCCGAAGGCTCAATGTTACAAGTATTAACGTCCAGCCAGGTGGTCGGATTCGATGTCACAAACCAGCGTCAAACAAGGGCAGATAAGCGATGTCGATTTTATTTCTAAAACTGGCGGGATTTGAGATACCAATTTGAAGCACTTTTCTGAATCTAATAGGAAATTAAATACTTCAAATAAAATGAAATGAAGTAAATAGACCGATAGTTACGACATTAGCTAACCCATGGAGGGCATAAAAAAAAATATGAAAGCCTTTGCATTTCACCTTTAACTTCTCAGAGTACCTTCTCTTTACTATTCTGCAGACATGAACTACCTCTCCTGTTCATTACAGTACAGTACAAACACCTCGAGGCCGAACTACATAAGTAAGGAACTAGTACAGTTGTGAGATGGCCAGATGTTGAGGAGTTAAACCAAAGAGCAAGATTACTGAATAATGGGCAGCTCTTTAGGAGTTTATCAATTCATCAAATTACAATCTTTTGGTTCATCAGTTATGGTAATTCCCCTAATAAATCGATCACCAGAAGTGATATCTGAGGTGGCAAAACAGAGGAGTGATCGATTAATTGCAACTGATTGAAATGTCCCAGTAGTCGGATATTCACCGAATGAATCAGCAAGGGTCCAGTTTCCAGCACCAGCAGTTTTGAAAACTCTGTCAGCGTATAATTGAGTTGTCAATTCTATTCAAGTGGCCAGTGGTTTGATTAAAGACAATTCAGCTATTAATTGGAGTTTGTGAATACTCGAGAATATTGAGCTGAATTAGGGACAACTCTGGCTAAAAGTAAACATTTGACAGACCACAAATACAACCGACAGAAAGTTTATATAGAAAAATGACATCAAATGCGACGGTCTTGGAAATCCTTTCTTTAATAGAAGTTCCAGACTTCAAACAAATAGTTGCAAGTTTATAAGATAAGTCTGTGATAGGTGTAGACATGCTACATATGGTCTTACTACATCCATCACTGGGTTTTTTTTCACTGTCACAAGGGCACATTTAGCATGACTGTGATCATTTTTTTACGACTTCTTTTTTTATTTTTACAAACGGGATATACTGAAAATCAGGGGTGATTGAATTATTACAACTTTCGATCTTATTTTTCTCCAAAAATCATGGTTGATTGATTTCCAATTTATTAGCATGATTAGAGGAATTACCCTAAACTGTTTATATTTAACTTACCACAGAGCCAGAAGCTGAGTAATACAAGGAATCCTGGGTCATCCCTCGCCCACTGATCTTTGGTTTCTGTAAAGATAGGGATGATAAACTTTGCAGGAATGTGCAAAAGAGCAACAGTAATAGTGAAGCAACAATGAACATACTCTGAACATACAATGTAACCAAAGAAATCAAAGTGGACCAAGTATACATCTTCATAGAAACTATTATTATATTTTGTTTGGTTTTGTTTGGAGAATATAAAATGAATTACATGTACCAACTGACCAAATGGGCTGTAGCGAGGATATCTTGAGGGGTGTTTCGCTTGTGCTCCAAAAGGGCACATCAAGGCGTTTGCTGCATCAGAAAAAAGTGATAACTAGGGATTTCGCTTCTGTCTGAAAAGGGCATCTATGAGACCAAAATAGATTTTTTCCAAAGAGGGGTTCGCCCCAAACCCATAAAAGCCCCCATTGGCTACGGGCCTGACCAAAGAAAATTTTTACCAAAAAGATGCAATGAACTATCATGTTTATGGTTCCTACATATTTGGATAATCCTCAACTACACCTCAAATACTCCTCAACTACACCTCATCCACTTCTAAAGGTTATTAAGAATAAGTTATAATTATTTGACGGGCAACGTAATTTATAAGCCTACATATAGGCTACATTGTGCCGTAAACGTCCTGTTCAAACTTCATTTACACATTTGGTAACATATATTGTACTAAAATTTTCAAATATTCATTGTTCCATAGCTATTCGAGGATGTTATGCTAGGTGAGCCAATTAGTTACGCTTCTTTGGCCATGCACCTCAATACACGGTCTTCGCGCCTTGAGCGTGAGTAATCCTTATACCCCAGCTGTGTCCCCTGGTGCGCGAAGTTCACCTGATTGAGCCTTACCTACTGCACCATGAATGGCTTGAGTTTTAAAAAGTCAAGTTTTTTTTACTACGATGCACTAATTTTTATAATTTCTTATTCCCCCAACTTGCAGGTTTGACTGTGTACTCTGGTATAAGACAAAAAAACAAAAATCGAGATTTTGAAGCTTCGACCTGATACAGTAACCTTAAATACACTTCATAATATTTGAGGCAGCCCAAACAATGCACCTCGGCAACCAGCAATTGCAGAGGTAAATGCCGTGGCATAAGCAGTTCACCTCAGCAATGTTTAACATTGTGTTAAATAGGAAATATTTTAATATGACATTATTTTTGCCAAGGTTCGAGTTTTCCGAATTGTGTGGGCTGTAGTATGATAGATTCAGCTTGCTGAATGTGGAGCTTAACCCACTTGTGTGGCATGCACTATATTCAAGACGTAGAAGTTATAACGCTTGAGTACTGCTACTTACGCTTTCGGTACTGAAAATTTCTGTAACTGAAAAAAGATAAGAAAACAAAAATGTGAACTTTGTAGGAAGATGCAACATATTTTGTGATCAAACATGGTAGATAAGAATTCAGTGATGGGTTTCCTCATTGTTAAATGTGGTTAGCAATCAAAATATCAAACCTTGTCAAATAGCTCAGCTCTACAAACATATGTAACCAGAGTCCAGCTCTATCTTATAGTCACAATAAATGACAGCATCACTCTTACTGAATCCATGACATTTCCCCCCAACGACATTTTCACCCCCCCCGAGACATTTCCCCCCGACGACATTTTCCCCCGCTACAATACATTTTCAGGTGCTTACAGTTGTTTATTCTTAATTATGTATACCAATGCTTGCCAAGATATTGTGTCAATTTTCGATGACAGACAGAGACATTTCCCCCCCGACGACATTTTCCCCCGCTACAATACATTTTCAGGTGCTTACAGTTGTTTATTCTTAATTATGTATACCAATGCTTGCCAAGATATTGTGTCAATTTTCGATGACAGAAGAACGTTGTGTTGCGCACGCATATTAAAGATGAGGTTCAACATGTGGGGGACACACCTGTTGCCTCCCCGGCATCATCTACCGCAATATATATTTACAATAAACACATTCGAAAACACAGATTGTTTGAAGGCGGCATAATGTTTTATTTCTTTCTACCAAAATGGACTGCTGTTTAAAAGCTATATATTTAAATAATGGGATACATATGACATGTGTATGATGTTCGAACCTTTGTATGAACTGGAATGTTTGTAGAGAGGGGGTAGCTCATGATACAAGCCTAATATTCAGTTATTCCTATTTACTGCCACTCAAGCCTTGACTGCGCAAAGAGTGACATTTTTTATGAGTAAGCTTAATTTTCATTTCAGATTGAATTAGAACTTTCTTTTTTATTTATTTATTTTTTTGTTTTCCTACAAATCTCCAGAAAATAATATTAACAAGCTGAGTAGCTAGCAGGTCCTCAGCCAAGTAGCCTGTTTGAGAGCATACAGCATATACGCTTCCAATATCTCCTTAAATATGACTTGGAAAGTTGATATGTGTATGTGGAAAGAGACGTTCATCTGGAATTGTTGAGACAATTTGAGGAGGTTTGGGAAGCAGTAATGGGTAGTGTAACACTGGAATATAAGTCTGTAGTTGTATATGGATTTGTGGATGGTGAGGTTTATAAATCGATAAAGATATCGCGTTCACAACACAGATGGGTACAATATGGGTGAGTGAAATCCAAGATGGTCAATGGCAGCCATCTTGGATTACATACTACCTCAATGAAAATCAATACCAATCGCTGTCTAACTGATGTGAAGCACCGTCTCGAGTTTGAAGTTGATTGGTCAAATTGTTGTCGAGATATCACATTCACAAGATCCGAGACGGATGGAATCCAATATCGTCAATAGCAGCCATCTTGGATTATGTACCTCAGTGAAAATCAAAACCAATGGCCGTTCAACTGATGCGAAGCACATTCTCAAGTTTGAAGTGGATTGGTCAAACTGTTGTCGAGATATCGCGTTCACAAGATGTGGGATGGACAGAATCCAATATGATCAATGGCAGCCATCCTGGATTACGTACCTCAGTGAAAATCAATACCAATGGCCGTCTAACTGATGTGAAGAACCTTCCCAAGTTTGAAGTCGATTGGTTGAATTGTTCTCGAGATATCGCGTTCACAAGATCTGGGACGGATGGAATCCAATATGGTCAATGGCAGCCATCTTGGATTACGTACCTCAGTGAAAATCAATACCAATGGCCATCTGACTGATGTGAAGAACCTTCCCAAGCTTGAAGTTGATTGGTGGAATTGTTCTTGAGATATCGCGTTCACAAGATGTGGGACGAACAGAATCCAATATGGTCGATGGCGGCCATCTTGGATTACGTACTTCAGTGAAAATCAATATCAATGGCCGTCTAACTGATGTGAAGCACCTTCTCAAGTTTGAAGTCGATTGGTCGAATTGTTCTTGAGATATCGCGTTCACAAGATGTGGGACGGACAGAATCCAATATGGTCGATGGCGGCCATCTTGGATTACGTACCTCAGTGAAAATCAATACCAATGGCCGTCTAACTGATGTGAAGCACCTTGTCAAGTTTGAAGTCGATTGGTCGAATTGTTCTCAAGATATCGCGTTCACAAGATGTGGGACGGACGGACGGACGGAGGGACGGACGGACGGAGGGACGGACGGAAGGACGGACGGACGGATGGACGGAAGGACGGACGGCTAGCATTTCCAAGTCCTCCCACCACTTCGTGGCGGAGGACAATAATCGATCCAAAAGCAAGGGAATTAAGCTACAAGTGTTTCCCCCACATGTTGAACCTCATCTTTAATATGCGCGGGCAACATAGCATTCAGCCATCATCGAAAATTGGCACAAGTTTTCGACAAGCATTGGGGTAAGTAAGAAAAAACACCAGCGAACACCCGAAAACGTGCGGGGGGAAATGTCGGTACCTCACTCCTACTGGATAATTAGATCAAGATAAGAAGAGGAAATACTTAGTGAATGCAATGACTGAATATCAGAATGGCTAAAGATGTTCAGTGTATAAAGTATAATAATCATAACTCTTCACACACAAATAGCATGGCATCCTGTTTCTGGGACTCGTATTAATTAACAATACCAATTCTTATGATACTCACACTTTCTGTGGAGAGACAAACAAATATATCATCTGCCAAAATGCATATTCAAAATCCATTTGTCTGAATTTGAGCAAGCGCCTCAAATACTTCCACCGCTTTGCTGAGGCTGTCAATCTAGCTTGAAGCCTGGAGTTACTTCCTCCCGAGGAATCCATAGACCCATCTTGGTGTGCTCCCGGGACCGGCGACAAGGGAGGTGACCCTGTTGGGGACACTGGAGGGGAAACCTTGGAGTAGTTGTTAAACATCGTCCTTGTGACAAGTTACATGCAGAGGACACAGCCAAAGGGCAGATCTGAAATACCACAATGCTATTATGGTAAACAATTGAAATATTTGATCACTGGAAGTGTTTCTCAGAGTCCCAAAAACGAGTGGTGATCGTAAAACCTGAATACCATGATGTCACAATATGACATTACAAAGACCATGTATTGTATCAGTACTGGCCATACCAGCAATGTCATAACGTTTAGCTTGAACCCAAAATAGAAAATGACAACCTTCCACTCCCACCGTTTGGATCAGTACCCTTCAAAATTTAGTGCACAGATCAACCACCCAAACAGGAAGTTGTTCAAATACTGAATGAAATTATACTGTAACAGTGATCTAGTTTCAGAACACAACAATTTTTATCACTCACATTTCTCTGTCGGTAGGCACTCACAAGGACCAGCAGTTAAATTGCAGATAATGGGAAAAAATCTCACCAGTAGGAAGAATGGGTGTAGCAGATCATCGTCAAGAAATATTAAATTTCTGGTAGTATTATAAAGTCGTTTTTGTGGGAGCCAGACTTCATCAAGCTGCTACAGCTGATCAATGGTCACTTCCGTTATTTGAAAAACTTTGCCACCTGGTGATTTCACTATAGAAACGGGAGATTACTTTAATTTCTTTTGTTTTTTGTCAGGAGTAATCAGTGTTTCACAGAAATCACAGCACAATAGATCGGCTGGTCTCGGAAAACCTGATGCAGCCATGCCGCCATTTTGATTTGATCTTCTGACGTCGCCCTGGGTGACGGCATGCAAGCAACTTCTTCGAGAATTTCCGAGATGAACGGAAATAATGAACTGTTCTACTCTCGTTACTTCATAAAATCGTTTTAGAAATTGGCCATTTGTGGGAACGAATTTTGCATTATCTCTTCCAGTAATTATCAATACTATCAAAGTAGTATTGTGTAGTCAAACAGCTTGACTCAGCATTCTGAATTACCGATAGTACAACTCCACAGTTATGCATCGGGTTTTGCTGTTTCGCGAGTATTTAGGCAAGGCTTTGGTGTAAGACCTCCCATTGAAAAGGTAATATCCTGGACAAAGACTGACAATACAACTTGCAGCAGATCCTTTGTGAATTATATTTCGTGAGTCTTACACCAAATCGTTGCCAGTATTTAGCTGGTCATTCTCTTAGACGAAGGTATCCCAGCAGCCTTTGCGGCGCTCCGTGACAACTGTGGCGTGGGCTAAAGCAAGGCCTAGCGACGTATTCACTTAGCCCAGACAGACCGCGCTTCTCGCCGTTAAATCGTATTTCCTCGACGTTTGCGGCTGGTAATCATTTGGAATCGATAATATATTGTTAATAAGGTAACATTTAACAGCTGAAAGGATCAATTGTGTGGTAAAGACTCCAGGAAAGGGTAATAAACAGCTCTTAAATAACACACAACACTGATCTACAGGGCGCAACCCAGCCGTTAAAATCCTGGGGTTAACACAGCGGCAACGCCGTCATTGTCGGCATATAGCCCGGTTAATCTGTTTTAATTTCCCCCCATAAAGCTGTTAATTATCCATATTCAGTGATTGACTTATTAAATGATTGACTTATTGATCATGAAATGCTAAATAACGCAGATATATACTTGTAGCAAAATTCCTTCACCGTTATGGGTAGTCTGTGTTCTTCTGCTTTTATAAAGCTGTTAATTATCCAGATTTAATGATTGACTTAATGATCAGGAAATGGTAAATAACGCAGATATATACTTGTTTTAGCAAAATTCCTTCGGTTATATATAAACTGAGTTTTCATGACAATCTCAGACCATATTTACAACTTCAAATTTGGAAACTTGTCTTTGTTAGCTGTACAGTCATGAACACAACACGCCTTTGGCATTTTGACTATATTAGCATTACCTGTTTCTCTTAAGTTTGAAGTTTGAATGACTCGGATACTGATGATGGGTTATATAAAGACTGATTGATTAATGGATTGTACTATACAAGTCAAGAGAATTACTCATCACAGTGTCAACATGACAAAGAAACACACGTCAGACCAAAGATCAAATAAAATTGATTGATTGACTGTTTATACAGAAAATTTACCATACGGTTATAAGCCACGGATACATACTGCTCCATGCTGATGTTAATCATTTAATAAGTCAATCACTGAATATGGATAATTAACAGCTTTATAGGGGAAATTAAAACAGATTATCCGTGCTATATGCCGACAATGACGGTGTTGCCGCTGTGTTAACCCCAGGATTTTAACGGCTGGGTTAGCGCCCTGTAGATCAGTGTTGTGTGTTATTTAAGAGCTGTTTATTACCCTTTCCTGGAGTCTTTACCACACAATTGATCCTTTCAGCTGTTAAATGTTACCTTATTAACAATATATTATCGATTCCAAATGATTACCAGCCGCAAACGTCGAGGAAATACGATTTAACGGCGAGAAGCGCGGTCTGCCTGGGCTAAGTGAATACGTCGCTAGGCCTTGCTTTAGCCCACGCCACAGTTGTCACGGAGCGCCGCAAAGGCTGCTGGGATACCTTCGTCTAAGAGAATTGGTGACGTAATTGAGACTGCTAATCAGCTGGTCATTTCAACCAACTCAGGTGAACTGCGCAGACCAGTTTTGGAGTACCTACCCTTACTGCTTTGAGGTGTACTTGAGGTGTACTTGAGGTGTAGTTGAGGTGTACCTGTGAGGTGTACCCTCAGATATTATGAGGTGTATTTGAGGAGTAGATGAGGTGTAGTTGAGGAGTAGATGAGGTGTAGTTGAGGAGTATCGAAATATGCAAATTAGTACACCTCAGTGAGGTGTACACCTCAGGTGAGGTGTACACCTCGTACACCTCAGGTGAGGTGTACACCTCGTACACCTCAGGTGAGGTGTACACCTCGTACACCTCAGGTGAGGTGTACCCCTCAGGTGAGGTACGGTACTAACTGAGGTGTACTTGAGGCATATCCAATTTTGAAAAATGTATTCATACCTCCATTGAAAATAGGTACCAGGCATATTTGTATTCTCATTTTTTAGTGAACACCGCTCAGTAGATTGATCCCCATCCTCCTCCTACAATAACTTTGCTGCAGCATTTTTCGCTACAAAGCCTACAACTAACATCTGAGCAGCCAAACTTGAAAGTAGGGGAAGGTGACCGTGTATGTCGGAAAATGGTAGCACCACACTTATAAAGGAGCTTCAACATTGGCTCACAAGTGCCCCAATTGCCACACAGAGGATTCCAATGCAAAAGCATACAAGGGACCAATGTATTTGGGAAGTGATAGTTAACATATCCATTTTGGAAATATATCTGGATGGTTGACAACATATCCACAGGTTCCAAAGTTTGCATGAGATTAACAATAGTTTCTCTGTAAATTATACAACAGTGCCCATTAACTGATTGCTATGATAATTTGAAGAGAAGAATGTTACAGCAGGTTTTAGTTTGATGTATTAGTGTCCTGGTGTCAAAATAATAATAAAAATAAAATAAAAATTGAGTTTACATAACATTTTTCATGTTGTTTAGAAGTTCAGGAGGTGTACTTGAGGTGTACGTAGGTAATTTAAAAGTGAGGTACATGTTTTTTTGACAAAGTCAATGAGGTGTACTTGAGGTGTAGGTAATTTAAAGTAACATTCATGCCAGAATGATGATCCAGCATAGACATGTAAAGAAAAAATTAAATTTAATGCCATGTTCAGCAATATTTTGTCTATTTAGTGAGTATGTATATTTTTTATCATTTAGAAAGTGATCGTATAACAGTATTTTCATTATTTTGGGATACAAAACGAGTAATTAGCGAGTATGAATAAAAGATTGTGCTGGCAATTATTTACAAGAAGTGTATGGTAGATTATGCTCAATTTCATGACAAACCTTTCCACCAAGTCCACCATATATCTTGGGTGAAGGTGGTTAACTGTATCTTATGTTCATGTCAAGCTTGCTACGGTGGAGTGTAGGAAATACTTGAGATGTAGATAAATTATGAGGTACATACTTGTATACTTTTGTACATGCATATTTTAGCAAAGTCCATGAGATGTACTTGAGGTGTAGGTAAATTACAAGTATATATTTTGACAAAGTTTATGAGGTATCACTCACTGTTAATTATTATTTGTTAATTAAACAAGGGCTGTACTTATTTCAAACTGTCAGACTGAATTGGTGTATGTTACAATAGAATATTAGACTAAGGCAGGAACATCCAACTGAGACATAGAGTTAAAAAGTATTAAGAAAATAATTAATGAAGAGCTCCAGCTGAGAATGTATATGCAGGTGACAAGAAATAGCAGAAGTAGATTTTATGTATTGTAAACTGGAAAACAAGGTATGACCTGTCAAGTGGTTCTTTTATTCATAGAGGGTGTATGAGATTTACAGTTAGCCAACTCATTTATTGATTTATTTTAAAATACCGGTATAGCGCTTAAATGAACTAAGAAATGTACTTTAAAATATAAATAAAACATTTAGTTGATCATGTTGATGGGCAGTGGGGAAGCCAAGGTCTTGAGGTGTACAAACATTACAAGTATATTTTGACAGTCCCAGAGGTGTACTTGAGGTACATGCATAGTTTGGCAAAGTCCATAAGATGTACTTGAGGTGTAGTATATAACGTATCTATTTTTGACAAAGTCCATGAGGTGTACTTGAGGTGTAGGTAGATTACACATATATTTTGACAAAGTTCCAGAGGTGTACTTGGGGTACATGCATATTTTGGCAAAGTTCATAAGGTGTACTTGAGGTGTAGGTAAATACAAACATATTTTTTCAAAGTCCATGAGGTGTACTTGAGGTGTATACACCTTGAAAAAGAAAATGAGGTGTACATCTCAGGTACACCTCAACTACACCTCAGGTTGAGGTGTATACCTCAGGTACACCTCGACTACACCTCAACTTGAGGTGTACACCTCAAGTCTGTAAGGGTACTGTCGGCAAGCCAGGACAGCAGTTGTTGTTGTTGTTGCAAGTCGCGGTGGTCCACTGTACGACTTGCAACACCAATAAGCAGATAAGACTGTTATCACCTGCCGGCAGAATACATTTGAGTGATTTTCATGTCAAAATGGTAGTTTTAAAACTATATACCAATTATAAACAGCTGAAGTCATAAATACTGCCAATTTCTCGTCTGTTTTCGTCAGTTTCAGTTCTTGGTGACAACACTTCTTCCAAGTTGGCTTCCGGAACCGGAAATATTTCCATGTGCGCATGTTGTCATCTGTCATCATTGGTAAAGGGCCGGACTTGATTTGGCCCATTTCACGTGATCGGGAGGCCCCATACGACGCCATGGTCTGAGTGATTTCTTTCCAGGGTTGTGCTTCTGACACTTTTTCAACAGTAACAAAACCCGGCACCGATAAAATCAGAAAATGGGTCGGTCCTAATATTCAAGATACACCTGAGTTAGCATTTTCTTTTTTTCATGTTTCCGAGTTAAAAAAGCTTTATTCATGAATTCCACGGAAAATTTACTGCTTTCTTTCAAAGTAACTTACTGCAAAACATTTTACAGTATAATACTTGATACAAGCAGTTGTTTACTATGTTACATTGTATACAGTAAGTTACTGCATATATTTTTTAAAATACAGTATGTATTGACATGAATATAAAATACAGTATACTTAACACATTTGCTGCAAAATTGGCATAACTTATAACTTACAGCATACAGAACAATATTTTATACGAAGAAAATGTAAGTAATTCGACGTATTGTTTCACATTCAGCAAGTTCATTCAAGAAATACGTTTTGTATTGCTTTGATTGTGAAATAGAAGTACAGAATATACTGCAAATGGATTGTTCATCAATTTATTCTTCTTTGTTTGTTTCTGGGGTAATTAAGGATGCATGTTCAACTTTAAGGCTCAATAACAACATGCGTCGATACGGGCTGTAGGGTACAGGGTGCACCACAGATGCGTGCGCATGCGTAAGATGACGTCACTTCCGAGCTTTGAGCTCCAAGAGCTCCGAGCTTCGGAGCCCCCTGAATGTATTCACCCATGCACTGATACTCAGAATGCGCAAACAAGTATCTGAGGATATGTTGCCTCAACGGAATCCTGGCCTGCCCGATGACGATTAGAACAAACGACTCAGAGTGAACATGGCCGAAGATAGAGCTTTCTGAAATGGCGACTTCTGATTGGACAAGAGCAGCTGAGAATACATCTAACGGGCAAGAACGAGTATGACAGATGCAATGCCAAATGGCGGCCTCTGATTGGACAAGAGGCTACTTGTATTGTAAACATACCCAACGCGGCTCCCCCAGCGTGGGTATGATGTAACATTGGGGAGAATAAACTATATGAAAAAACTTGTCGTTGTTGTTGTTCTCTCTTCTGCCATCTTTGTTGTTGTTGTTGTCTCTCTCCGGTCTATATCATGGCGTCAAGGTGTTATGCTAGGGTATTAAGGCGTAACGACGGGCGTTGACGGGCGTCACTGCATTTCGATGTATTGGTGGCAATTCCATGAAAATCAGAGCTTTTGGGCTAATTCACCAGGGCGTTGAAGCGTTGAGCTTGGCGTTGCATGGCGGA
>JAVTVY010012571.1:0-56108 GCA_036873755.1 Hanleya hanleyi
AACCTTACACTTGAGTGTACAGGTACTGTCTTTCGTTGGTACACGAATACTAGCGAAAGCTTGATCGCGAAGTCCATCTTTATAGATCGTTTCCAGAGTTATCTTACCGGAAGTAGTGACTTGCCGTTGTCCGTGTTTGGAGTCTGTTTCCACGTTAACCACATCAAATACAAATTCTTCAAAGCTGTCAGAAACGCTACTGTCCGCGTCATTTCCGTCGGTGACAACATGAACTTGTTTTCGTCTGTTGTGTGGTTTTCGCGACAGGGATCGATGAGCTTGAAACCGGTTTTGTGAACGTGGACGTCGCCCATTGTAGCTTGGCTTGGATAAGCAAACTGTCGACCAATGGTTATTTTTTCCACAGATGTCACATTTCGATCCTAACGCGGGACATTTCGCATCACGTCCGTGATTGCGACCACAGTTCCAACATTGTCCTTTTTTAAAGTTTGGTTTGCTGGTCTGTGTACGATTTTTATCATCATACTGTCTGTCATTTCTGCTGACTGAATGAACAGATTTAGTAGTATCCTGTATGTCATTCATCTGGTTTTGAGTTGCCTCAAAACTTCGCACAAGGCTGAGAGCTTGATCTAGTGTTAGTGTTTCATCCTTAGAAATTAATTTCCTTTGAACACTAGTGTTATGCACACCGGAGATCAAGGTGTCAAGTAACTGTTCATCCGTATTGGTGAAATCACATTCTGATGCAATGACTTTCGCCCGTGTCATGAAGGCATCGATTGATTCCTTTGGCTCTTGTTTTAGAGCCCGCAAATGGAACCTAGCAACACGGAAGTTTGATTTTGGTCGAACAAAGTTGTCAAATTTGGACCAATGAACGTCTAGTTTCTTTTTCTGAGCATCGGATAGTGTCCATCCCTCGCGAATATCACGACCGTCCTCACCAACCCATAACATAAGATACTGGACCTTAATTTCCTCCTGTTTTGCCGCTAACGGCCCGTTGAAAATAAATTCACATGTCTGTTTGAATTTTCGGAATGTTTCTGGGAGGTTGTTAGATTTCCAGTCTATACTAGGGATCGGTATACCTGTAAGTTCTGCCATGGCTCAATGTTGATATTCACAATAATATATTTCGAGAAAGTTCATCCGTTGCAGAAAAATTGAATCTCAAAAGTTCATCCGTAATTTCAGTTGCTTTCGTTTCCACAGAATCGGGTAAATGTATAGCGTAAACCCGTTCAATAAGTCGATAATGGTGGATGACAGTTTGTTTACAGAATTTTCCCGTTTGGCGGGAAATCGGCTGATCGTGACGTAAGTGTCTATGCAAATGAGTCAATAAATGCATATATTTCCGACAGCGTGGTCGATCCAGCTAAGCACCAATTTAAGAAAGTTCCTGGTTTTCTTTCATGAAGTGTCAATAAATGTCTTACCTGGCCCATAGGCACAATTTGCTCCTGAAGATCCAGATGTTTTTCCAGTGTAAAGTTTCTCAAAATGGAGAGCTGGCGAAATGTCAATGTCTGTAATTAGACACAATGTCAGACACAATTCGTTCAGTCGATTGTATAATCCTGTATGTTCAGAACAGTTCTTGGTCCAGTACCCTCGCTCGTCCGTAAATAGCAGGGGAAAATGTCCTTTTTCTCGCCGCCTGGAGAGGTCAACTTGAGCACCGGGAACTGTATGCCTGTGACAGCAGAAAAGTCCGTGGTCTCGGGGTGTCTGGCTCGCTTGTACAACGAGTCGTACATGTGCAATGTGCTGCGGTAAACTCAGTGTTTCAGTCCACGTAATTAATCCAATGCAATGATGCTGTGAGCGATGGATAAGTTCATTATTCTGACACCATGTTGTATACTGTCCTTGTTGTCTGGTACAGTCCAATACCGGCAGTATGTATATGTAAGAAGAAGACACCAACACAACACGTCCAGCTTGCACATATGTATTCTAGAGACAACGTGGTCAGCAGTCTGCCTACAATCGGCGGGAAGTATAGGTCACATGACCTGACGTATGTACCGAAACACGTGGGGCTAAATATAGATTTACGTATCTAGGGTCATAATACAACACCCACTGTTTCAGTACATCTGGTTTCAACATTGGGAACCGATGAATATCACGGTCTTTGGAAGGTTTGGATTCCCAGTTCTGTCAGAACAGCCAAATGCCACACACTGCGGCATGATGCCTGTGTGTTTGCGGAATATTTGCACACTACCATAGCAGACTACAAAATATAAACCTGCAGTCCCGAGAGCCGTTCATACTTCAACGTACAGGGCGGAAGTGAGCATGAACCCGGCTGACGTCACGCAGCAAAGCGCAAAACGTGTTTTCGGCATTTCTGATTGGTTAAAACAGACATAAGCCCTTGTAATGGAGGCACTTATGAATCTGTTCACAGGCTCCAGTTTTTTTATGTTTCGATATGAATAGATCGGCGGTAAAAAATCGCGAACAAATATTAGCTTACATTTTTGGATACGGGAAGAAAGATCTATCGTTCAGTGTATACATTAGTCACATGTTATCTTCTCCTTTAATATGTACATGTATCTCACACCTGGATTGCCCAATTATAACAAATCTGTTAACATATAGGTTAACATATAGGCAGCAGATGTGGATAGAAACTTGCTGAAATATCGCATGCCAAAATGGCATTCTCTTCACTTTGTGAAAAAATGTCGTATGTCGAAATGTTGCAGATTCCTCCTTATACATTTCTATTCTATTTCGTGGCGATATGACTGAAGTAATGTTGAAAGCGAGATTAATCCTATTCACTCATTCACTATTCTACAGTTTTAAAATTTTTGAAATTTGGTATCTATTTTTCAAGTCTGAGAACAGGCTAATTAGTATATAAAGGGCAAAACGACGCGTATTGACCTATTGGTTTGTTCCCCCGGGGAGGATTTGAGGTGGAACTTTTGGAGGGGTTTCCCAGTGTTCTTGGTTGTACAGTTCTGATATGCGGAGGATGGGTACTAGTATTTCGTTGATGTCCTAGTAATAAACATAATCTATATGTGTTGTACCATGTTAATAGGGTCAGTCTAGCATCCGTGCCACCCTAGGGTCGAGCGTTTATTGTCCAGTATAATAAACAAAAAAAATGGCGGCTCCGGTTGTTGTGGGGACGCCCTTTCGACATCACGGCGTCGATGGTGCTGCCCTCTAGCGGCAGGGTGGGTGCATGTAAAAATATATCCGAAAAAAAAGCGGAATACGGACTTTACCCTTAACATTGGGGAGAACACATATCAACCCCAGCCAAAAAGGGTAATATCGGTCCCCGGGCTTATTGGGGTTTGCCTATCAAATCAATGGGACGGGTGTACGTAAAATTAGGATTTTTTCACGAAACTATAAAAAGCGGAATACGGACTTTACCCCTAAAATAAGGGAAAACCCTATCAACCCTAGCCAAACGGTCTAGTATCGGCCCCTGAGCTTATTGGGACCTGCCTATCAAGTCAAGGGGGTGGGTGCATGTACAACTTTCTCCAGAAAAAAGCGGAATACGGACTTGACCCCTAATATAAGGGAAAACACCTATCAACTCTAGCCAACATGGCTAATATCGGTCCCCGGGCTTATTGGGGCTTGCCTATCAATAAAGTTATCTCCCCCAGGGTGGGTGTATGTAATTTTTTTTCTGAAAAAATACGGAACACAGACTCTATCCTAAATTACGGGAAAATGCCTATATTGGATATGGGGGGATATAGCACCATCATTGGAAGCCAACTTCTCGTCATTTGCCGTATAGGTTGTGGGATCCCGTTTTCTTAATCTCGTCAAGACAAACATGATAGAAAGTGTCGCGAAGCGAATCGTTGATTTTTCTGGAAAAAGTTCAGGGAGACCCATATAGTCCCGTACTGGGGGTATAGCACCAATGTTTGTCCCAGTGGGAAACCTACTTCTAGACATTTGCGGTATAGGTTGTGGGATCTCGTTTTCTTAGTCTCGTCAAGACAAACATGATAGGAAGTGTCCCGGAGCGAATCGTTGAAATTTTTGGAAAAGCACCATATAGTCCCATACTAGGGTATAGGACCAATGTTTGTGCCACTTTGAAACCGACTTCTATAAATTTGCGGTATGATTGCTCGGATTTGTTTTCTTAGTCTCGTCATTTAGAACACGATAGGAAGTATCCCGGAGCGAATCGGTGAAAGTTTTGAAACTAGAGCCTATAGGCTTTGGCATGTAGTGACTGGGTCAACTTACCATTTTAATAAAACATTGTTTACAAGTAGATTCGATTATTAATCAATTATTTTTAGGATGAGACTTTCTTGGTGAAACACAGAAACTAGTGCTGGATGGGTCGACCCCGTGGGGGTTCGAACCTGTGCTCTCGGAATTTGGCACTAAATTGCCAGCAGTAAATGCAAGCGCCCTAAACCACTTTGCCACCTCAGCTCTTGTTTTTGCAGCTGCCTTTAGGCCTATATTGCACGGCAATAGCGTGAAGAACAGATGTATTTAGTCAGCAGCAGCATGTTAGTCCTTGGTTCTTCAACCTGAGCCAGTTAGCGCGTCATGGGGCTTTGTTTACATTCCACTCGAAAGTATGTCACTCAGTCACGGGGTCGTGGAGCTGTGTATCAATGAAGGGTGGTCAGTGAAAATTTTGTGACTGATTGATCCAAACTGAAATGTTTTGTATGGCGTAGCTAATTTCTAAACTACCGCTGTTATGTTAGCAGGGGTCCAATATACACACATAACAGCCATAAGAATCAAGGCTAATGAAATTTAATACACGACTCCACAGTCTCGCCATATTAGGTAAACCGGGTCACATTCAAAGCGAAGCTTCGGGTCAGTGGAACGTAAACACTGGCGAGAAAGCGTGTGGCCCAGGATAATAGGCATAAATACACGACTCCACTGTCTCACCATATTAGATAAACTGGGCCATATCCAGAGCGCGGCTCTGGGTCAGTGGAACGTAAACACTGGCGAGAAAGCATGTGGCCCAGGCTGATCAAACATGCCGAAAGGTGCAAATAATGGCCCAAGTAAAGAAAAAGGCAAGGCGGAGAGAGGGTATAATGATGGAATATTAAAATGTAAAATACTGCTTGCTGATCGGGTTATCAGTGCACTCATTACATGAATATTTGAAGAAATTTCGTATTTTTGACCAAATATTTCAGGTCATAAATAAAGACATGCACATCTTCAAACCATATTGAACATGTGTATAAAGTTTCAGAAACATCCAGTAATAACTGAGTGACCAGTTAATTACACAAGAACATGCTCTATATATATTGGAATATATGCAGAAAATCGACAAAGTCCAAATCTGGATAAAGAAGGCCTGGTGATTTTGACCAAATATTTCAGGTCATAAATAAGAGATGCACATCTTCAAACCATATTAAACATTTGTACAAAGTTTCAGAAACATCCAGTAATAACTGTGTGACTAGTTAATTACACAAGAACATGCTATATATATTTGAATATATCCGTCCAAAGTCCAAATCTGGGTAATTTTGACAAAAATTAATATTTCATGTCTCAAATAAGAGATGCAAATCTTCAAACATGTCTACAAAGTTTCAGAACTTTCTGATAAAAATAGTAGGAGTAGTTGATAACACTAAAAACTTGTCTATACATGGGTATAGATCCTGAAAATGGCAAAGTCCTATATTAGTTAAAAACGTCATAAATATGCCAAAAATTATAATTTCGTCTAGTAAATAGGACATGCACAACTTCAAACCATAGGTAACACATATGTAAAGTTTCATTAAAATAGAAGCAAAATCTAAGGAGGAGTAGCCCGGACAAAATTGTGTGATCCTGAAAATGGCGAAGTCCTATCAAGTTCAAAACGTCATAAATATGTCAAAAATAAAAATAGGAGATGCACATCTTCAAACCATAGGTAACACATATATAAAGTTTCATTAGAATAGAAGCAAAATCTTAGTAGTCGGGGAAAAAATGCGTCTACAGACAGACGGTCGGACGGACAGACAGACGAACAAGCCGATTCCAGTATACCCCCTCTAATTTCGTTGCGGGGGATATAAAAAAATACTATGCTATCACATTATATAGACTGAGGATTACTTCTTACTGTGTAAAATGAATTCTCTAGGCCCACTAAACTTTAGTACTGGTAATACTAGGAGAAATGGCATATTCGGTTGAATTTCTGTTTCATTTCTCTCAACCTTATGAGAATATAATTTTTGGTTAAATATTTAATTTTTTGTATTGTTATTTTTGGTTTCCAGTTTTACGCTAGGTATTTTCATGGTTATACTGGTAGATTATTGTTGTTGCTTCATGGTGTAATGGAGAGTATAGTAGTCTAGCTATATAATGCTTTCACTAATATTGGAGTGTACTGTATATAGTCACACAATCACTAACACTGTCTTGTTCAGTACCGGTATCTATTTGAGTGAAAAAAATGTATAAATATTTTTATTTTAAATATATTTATATTCTGGTGATTAAATATCGTATCAATTGCAGCCCTCGCTATAAGGGTTTGCCGTAGTAAAACCGTCCATCCACGGCAAAAAAAAAAATGCCGCAGATGTCTGATTTCCGAACTGTATAATTATCGTGGGGCCTGTTTTTATCAGATGGGTATCATACCAGGCCTTATTTTTGGACGCGAACGCTCGTTCAGGTTACGTGAAGGTTGCGCAAACCATATTTTACGCGAACGGTCACCGTTCACGTGGGACGAATTTTATCTGCTAGCTTACTTTCACAAGTCGGCAGTGTCTGTCTGCACAAAGTGAAAATAAAATAAAAAGTGGCGACAGCGATATTTCCGCGTATACCGTCAACTTTCTCTTTCTCCTTTTGTCGACTGGCAGGCTAATTTACATGGCCGTGGTTGTTTGATAAATCATGAATTCCTTATGGCCTAGTTAATTGTTTGGGTCGGAGTGGTTTCGTTTTCACTGGTCAGACAATTACGCATGCCCAGATGGAAATAGGTCAGCCCATTCAGCAATGTCAGAAGTTGCATGAAATAGAAAGTGAAGAGGTCTGTCCGAAGTGAATGGCCAATTAGCGGACCCCCTCTAGGAAGCAACCCCATAATTAGATTGGCACTGAAGCTGCATGCGAAGTGCTACCGGTTAAAAGTGTGTACCTGAACTGTGACGTCTGGGACGTATTTCTTTCACATTATAATTTTTACAGCCTGTTGACCTCAACACGTGCTTCGAACAATTCCACGCAAGCCCCGGGCGATCTCAATCATGAAGGCTGGTGATCACGGGGGGGGTGGAAAGACCAGTCGCATGCAAATTACAACATCATTCATTCTCGGGTTTTGTATTCGAATGAACCGTTACCTTATTTTTATGTCATTGAAATATTGCCACTGTTTTCACGGGTTTAAAATGTTCATATGATCAAATAATATGAACTCGTGTTCAGCTTTGTTACAGCTTTCACCCCTGCTGATTTTGCCAAGTGAATCAAGTGAGGTTATCCCGGGAAGTGTGGTTCGTGTCCAAAAACAATGAAACCGTGGGGGAGATGGGTTGTAGTGAAGTTTCTCCGTAAATCAAATAGCATCTCGTTGGGGTATTTGTTCTCTTATTAAGAGTAGATAATCTTTATTCTTTTCACACTAATGTAATATTCTCATGGTTTCCGGATAATAAATAGCTTTTTGCTAAAACAATGGGGAAACAGTTAATTGCGTATGCGTGCTCTTCCACCCCTGGAGTCAAAATCAGAATGTGCTTAGCGATAGCAGGTCATTCGCAGTGGCTGGGTACTAAGTCCAGATACGAATGTTTGACACCCAAAAGTCATCCGTACGTTTGACACCCAAAAGTCATCCGTACGACAGGGTCAGGATTCAAGTATCTTTATTATCAGTGATTATGGCAAAGCATTTTCGTGGTGTAGATGACAAAGGACCTACCAATATGATATGGTCCAAAAATAGTGTGCGGGGGGCACAGGTTGTAAAAGACGCATCTCTGTTTACAAGACAATGCTTCTCTTGAGATTTTTGCTCGAATAAACAACTCTTTATTCTTCTTACATTAATGAAACATTATTACGCTTTCAGCGGAATAAAAATCGATTTGATTGAACAATGAGACACCAGTTTTAGAATGTTTCCACCCCTTACCTACCCCGGTCTTCATGCTGACTACACCATTTCACACTGACCCGATTCTTGTCAACTCGACATACCGTACCGTAAATTAACGGGAAATGGTGCGCTCGAACTCGGCACAAAATTAACATGCCTTGCAACAGGGTTTGTCCAGAATATTTTACGGAAACATTACGAACAAGAGAGTGATTAAAAGAATGTATTATAGCGCCTCTATCGAACTAAGACGTCTCCTAGAAGAAGAATAGGTTCGCAGCAGTGATCAAGTCAAATCACTCGAGGACAACCCCGACCACTTCCTGCCTATTTACTCGCGCACTGAGACACTGGGACAAGCAAAACGCTGCAAGATAACACTTTCAGATACAAAGGAGTATTGTAACATATATATTGTTAAAGTAATAGACTCAAGAAAGAAAACAATATCACGATAAACAGAAAATACAAACAATATCAAGGATGAGCTCAAGAGCTCTTTCTTTAGGATGTGTACGTTGGTCGGACGGCGGAAGGATATCTTTAAACTTAATTCATGCCCTTATAATGTAAATCTATTACCATAGATTACATAAAAAGTCCCCGAGGCCTGTATATAGGCCTATAGTCTGGCTATATGGGGAGTATAGGACCAATGTTTGTTCCACTGGGAAATCTACTTCTATACATTTGCGGTATGGTTGTGTGGATTTGTTTTTCACGTCTCGTCATTTAGAACACGATGGGAAGGGTCCCGGGGCGAAACGGTGAATTTTTTGGAAAAAGTCGCCGAGACCTGGGTAAGCCCATAGGCCTATATACTGCATGGATATGGAGCTATAGACCCATACGGATGGACGTTTTGGGGTCTAGGTGAGCCCCTAATGAACCGATGATGTCGCATGAGGTCTTATTTTGAAGCTCTCGTGAAGCAGCATCCCAATGGTCAATGGTCTGCGCATGCGCAGTCTGGCCGTAGTATAGAAAGCGGGCATTTTGGGTGCTATGTGGGTGTATGTTTGGGATAGAGATGGACCGCTATGGGTTCGAATGGGTCGAGGAGGGTGTCAAAGTGAAACTTGTGTGGGGTAGAGTCAGAATGGCGTGTTTTTGAATGCAAGTCGCGTCAACCTGCGCATGCGCAGTTGGTTGTAGTAAGTAAAGTGGTCAGTTTGGGGTTGTATAGGTAGGTATTTGGGGTACAGATGGACCGCTATGGGTTCGAATGTGTCGTGGGAGGTGTCATGCTGTAACTCTCTGGGTGTATATCTCCATTTGTGGGATGTTCGCTTCATCTGTGACGTCATCGGTACGAGTAGTAGCGAAAGTGGACATTTTGGGGTAGTGAAGGAAGGTGTTTGGGGTAGAAAGGGGCCATCCTTGGTCCGAATGCGTCCTGGAAGGTGTCATGTTGTAGCTCTCGGGGTGTACATCTCCATTTGAGCGATGTTCGCTTCACCTGGGACGTCATCGAAACGAGTAGTAGCGAAAGTGGACATTTTTGGGGCTGTATAGGGAGGTATTTGGGGCAGAGAGGGACTATCCTTGTTCCGAATGCGCCGTGTGAGGTGTCATTTTGTAGCTTTCGGGGTGTACATCTCCATTTGAGGGATGTTCGCGTCATATCCGAGAAGCTCTTGGAGCTCCGGCGCTCGGAGCTCCGGAGTTCACAGCTCACGCATACCTGGTGCACCCGCACCCTGGTGTACCCTATGCCCTATGGGCTATACGGTACAGGGTGCACCAGGTATGCGTGAGCTGTGAGCTCCGAGCTCTAAGAGCTCCGGAGCTCCAAGAGCTTCTCTCTCACGACTGCTTTACACTGAGATATCACTCGATCCAATCAAGCATACACACACACAGACGCATACATGCATACACACACCCACGCGCGCACACGACGCGCATTGCGGCTCAGTAATTTACGACGACATCAACGGTCGGTACATAAGGCACCCAGCCATGAATGCCAGCATTGCAGTCGAGTCTTCAGACTCCACAGCAGTTGATGCCCATCAATCCTAAAGACGTCCACAGTTTGTATTCTAGCCGTCAACCGGACTTATACTTATTCTGAGGTTCGGCTTCTGATTAGACAAGAGCAGTCTGAGATCAGCGCAATGAACTTCCGAATACACGGACAATAGCATAATTTGGTTAAACTGACCACCACCCCCATCGGATGAAAGTGTTCGCCCATGCACTGATAGATACTCAGAATGCGCAAACAACTATCTGAGGATATATTGCCTCAACGGTATCCTGACCTGCCCGATGACGATTACAATAAACGGTTCACAGCGAACATGGCCGAAGATGGGACTTTCTGAAATGGCGACTTCTGATCGGACAAGAATACATCTAACGGACAGGAACGAATATGACAAATGCAAATGGTGACCTCTGATTGGACAAAAGGCTACTTATATTGCAAACATACTCACGCGGCTCCCCCGGCGTGGGTATGATGTAACATTAGGGAAAACAAACTATATGAAAAAAACTTCTTCTTGGTGTTGTTCTCTCATGTCTCATCCTTGTTGTTGTACTCTCTCCGGTTGTGGACAGAGTACATGTAGAATGACATGCACAGAATACGTAGAAGGAGAAGGAACATGTATATTGACAGTATATGTACATGAACAGACTACATGTACAGGCACATAGTACGTGTGCATGAATATGCGCAGAATACATGGACATGCGCAGAGTACATGTATTCTTTGCTTGGTGGCGTACCCTATGCCCTACGGGTCATAGAGTACAGGGTGCACCACAGGAGCATAGCTATATAGACAGACGCACAAACACACACACACTTTCACTCACACGCACACACACACACACACACACGCGCGTACTCACGCATATACACACAGACGCATAGACACACACACACACACACACACACGTACACATGCACGCACACACACACACAGAGGCATACAAACACACACGCGCACATACACACGCTGCGCATGCCGGCGGTGACGTCATTTCCGAGCTCTGAGCTCCGGTATAACACAGCACAGATATGGTATAATAGATGGCAAAAGTTTTATAATACAGAACATATGTTGTATGATACAGAACATGTATGGTACAATACAGGACAGACATGGTATAATACTACACAGGTTTTATATAATACAGGACATATATGGTATAATACAGCACAGATTTTGTATAATACAGAACTTATATTGTATAATAGAGGACACACATGGTACCATACAGGATAGATTTGGTAAATACAGAACAGCTATGGTATAATAGAGCACAGATATGGTATAATTCACGAAAGATATTGTATAATACAGCACAGATATGTTATAATTCATGACAGATACGGTATAGTACAGCCCAGATTTGGTATAATGCAGGCAGATATGGTATAATACAGCACATATATATGGTATAATGCATGACAGATATGATATAATATAGGACAAACATTGTATAATACAAGACAGATATGGTATAATTCAGGACATATATGGTACAATACAGAACAGATTCTGCATAATACAGTACAGACACGGGATAATACAGCACATATATATGGTATAATACCGCACATATTTGGTATAATGCATGACAGATATGGTATAATACAGCACAGATATATGGTATAATGCATCTCAGATATGGTATATTGGACAAACATTGTATAATACAGGACAGATACGGTATAATACAGGTCATATATGGTACAATACAGGACAGATACTGTAAAACAAAGCCGAGATATGGTATAACACAGGACATATATGATACAATACAGCACAGATATGGTATAATACAGGACAGATATTGTATAATACATCACATATGGTATAATACAGCACGGATATGGTATAATAGAGGCCAAATATTGTATAATACTGCACAGATTTTATATAATACAGGACATATACTGTATAATACAGCACAGATTTTGTATAATACAAAACTAATATTGTATTAGAGGACAAACATGGTACCATACAGGATAGATTTGGCAAAATACAGAGCGGATATTCTAAAACACAGAACAGATATGGTATAATACAACACAGATATGGTATAATTCAAGACAGATATGGTATAATACAGCACAGATTTGATATAATTCAGGACAGATATTGTGAAATAAAGCACAGATATGCTATAATTCAGGACAGATATGGTATAGTACAGCACAGATTTGGTATAATGCAGGACAGATATGGTATAATACAGCACATATATATGGTATAATGCATGACATGATACAATAGAGGTTAAACATTGTATAATACAAGACAGATATGGTATAATACAGGACATATGGTACAATACAGGACAGATACTGTATAATACAGTACAGACACGGGATAATACAGCACAGATATGGTATAATACCGCACGTATTTGGTATAATGCAGGTCAGATATGGTATAATACAGTACAGATATATGGTATAATGCATCACAGGTATGGTATATTAGAGGACAAACATTGTATAATACAGGACAGATATGGTATAATACAGGTCATATATGGTACAATACAGGATATACTGTATAATACAGTACAGACACGGGATAATACAGCACAGATATGGTATAATACCGCACGTATTTGGTATAATGCAGGTCAGATATGGTATAATACAGTACAGATATATGGTATAATGCATCACAGGTATGGTATATTAGAGGACAAACATTGTATAATACAGCACAGATATGGTATAACACAGGACATATATGATACAATACAGCACAGATCTGGTATAATATAGGACAGATATTGTATAATACATCACATATGGTATAATACAGCACAGATATGGGATAAATAGAGGGCAAATATTGTATAATACAGAATGTATATTGTAAAATAAGGACATATGGTACAATACAGTATAGATATGCTATAATACAGCACAGATTTGGTATAATAAAGGACAGATACTGTATAACACAGGACAGATTTGGTATAATACAGGACATATATGGTATAATAGAGGACACACATTGTACAATACAGGACAGACTTGGTATAATACAGACGGATATTTTATAACACAAGACAGATATGGTATAATACAGCACAGATATGGTATAATTCAGGACATATATGGTATAATACAGCACATATTTGGTATAATGCGTGACAGATATGGATGGTCTATCTCTACACCAAATACCTTCCTTCACTGCCCCAAAATGCTAACTTTCGCTATTACTTGTACTGATTTCGTCAGCAATGACGTCACAGATACTGTGGACTTCCCCCAAATCGTGATCTCCACCCGAAGGCTACAAGATGATAGCCCACAGGACGCATTCTGACCAAGGATGGTCCATCTCTACACCAAATACTTTCTTTCATTGCCCCAAAATGCTGTTTGCCTACTACTCCTACTGAGAACGTCACCGATGACGTCACAGATGACGCGAACATGCCTCAAATCGGGGTGTACATCCCAAGAGCTACAACGTGACACCTCCCACGACGCATTCGGACTGAGAATGGCCCCTATCTACCCAAAATACCTTCCTGCACTGCCCCCAAAAGCTCACTTTCGCTACTACTCGTACTGATGACGTCACAGATGACGAGAACATTCCTCAAATCGGGGTCTACACCCCGAGAGCTACAAAATGTCACCTCCCACGACACAATCGGACCAGGGATGGTCCATCTCTACACCAAAAACCTTCCTGTACTGCCCCAAAATGCACACTTTGGCTACAACTCCTACTGATGGCGCCATCGATGACGTCACAGATGACGGGAACATCCCTCAAATCGGAATGTACACACCGAGAACTACAAAATGACACCCCCAGGACGCATTCGGACCAAGGATGGTCCATCTCGACCCCAATACCTTCCTTCACTGCCCCCAAAATGGCCACTTTACTTACTACAACCAACTGCACATGCGCAGATTGCCGCGACTTGCACTCAAAAACACGTCATTCTGACTCCACACAAGCTTCACTGTGACACCTTCCACGATCCATTTAGACCCATAGCGGTGCATCTCTACCCCAAACACACACCCACATACCCCCCCCCAAATGCCTGCTTTCCATACTACGGGCCAGACTGCGCATGAGCAGACTATTGAACACGGACGAACCATTAGTCCAGTCGGATGCTCCTCCACGAGAGCTTCAAAATAACGACACCATAGGACCATTAGAGACTCACCTAGACCCCAAAACGTCCACCCCATATGGGCCTATACTCCCATAGTCATGCAGTATAGGCCTATGGGCCTACCCTACTTTTTCCAAAAAATTCACCGTTTCGCTCCGGGACCCTGCCCATCGTGTTCTTAATGATGAGACGTGAAAAATAAATCCAAACAACCCAGCCGGAAATGTACAGAAGTAGGTTTCCCAGTGGGACAAACATTGATCCTATACCCCCAGTATGGGCCTATATGGGTCTATATGGGTCTCGGTGACTTTTTAAAAAAATTTCACCGATTCACTCCGGGACACTTCCTATCATGTTCTAAACGACGAGACTAAGAAAACAAATCCAAACTGCCCTACCGCAAATGCCTAGAAGTAGGTTTCCCAGTGGGACACACATTGGTCCTATACCCACAGTATGGGATTATATAGGGCTATATCGTACTTTTTCAAAAATTTCACAGTTTCGCTCCGGGACACTTCCTATCGTGTTCTAAATGACGGGACAATGACAATGAGACCCCACAACCTATACCGCAAATGTCTAGAAGTAGGTTTCCCAGGATGGTCCTATACCCCCCATACCCCATATAGGCATTTTCCCGTAATTTAGGATAAAGTCCGTGTTCCGTATTTTTTCAAGAAACATTTTACATACACCCACCCTGGAACTAGGGGGAGATAACTCTATTGATAGGCAAGCCCCGTCAAGCCCGGCGACCTATATACCCCTCATACCCCATATAGGCATTTTCCCGGATTTTTCGACAAAGTCCGTGTTCCGTTTTATTTCAGGAAAAATTGTACTGCACCCACCCAGCCCATCGGATGCCCCTGACCTAAGCTTCACTTTGATACCTCACTCAACTCCATCGGCCCATTAGTGGCTCCCCCAGCTCTCAAAACGTCTATTTCCATACCCTTTTTCCACAATTCTCTGTCTGCGCATGCGCAGAATGGTGACAACGCTCGAGTCGCTAGTCCAGTCATATGCCCCTTTATGAATGCTTCACATTGATACCTCACTCGACCCCATCGGTCCATTAGTGGTTCCCCTAGCTCCCAAAACGTATATTTCCATACCCTTGGACCACCGCGCATGCGCAGAATGCCGATATTTCAACCCCACACCCAGCCCGTTAGATGCCCCTTCACATAAGCTTCACTTTGATACCTCACTCGACCCCATTGGACCATTAAGGGCTCCTCTAGATCCCAAAACGTCTATTCCCATACCCTTTTCCCACAATTCGCTGTCTGCGCATGCGCAGAATGGTGACAATGCCCGAGCCGCTAGTCCAGTCAGATGCCTCTTCACGAATGCTTCACTTTGATGGCTCACTCGACCCCATTGGCCATTATTGGCTCCCCTAGCTCCAAAACGGCTATTTTCATACACTTTGGCCACCGCGCATGCGCAGAATGCCGATATTTCAACCCACTCCCAGTCCGTTAGATGCCCCTTTACATAAGCTTCACTTTGATACCTCACTCGACCCCATTGGACCATTAGGGGCTCCTCTGGATCCCAAAACGTCTATTCCCATACCCCTTTCCCACAATTCCCTGTCTGCACATGCGCAGACTGGTGACAATGCCCGAGCCGCTAGGCCAGTCAGTTGCCTCTTCACGAATGCTTCACTTTGATAGCTCACTCGACCCCATCGGCCCATTAGTGGCTCCCCTAGCGCTCAAAACGTCTATTTTCATATCCTTTTTCCACAATTCCCTGTCTGCGCATGCGCAGAATGGTGACAACGCTCGAGTCGCCAGTCCAGTCATATGCCCCTTCATGAATGCTTCACATTGATACCTCACTCGACCCCATCGGTCCATTAGTGCCTCCCCTAGCTCCCAAAACGTCTATTTCCATACCCTTGGGCCACCGCTCATGCGCAGAATGCCGATATTTCAACCCCAGACCCAGCCCATCAGATGCCCCTTCACATAAGCTTCACTTTGATACCTCACTCGACCCCATTGGACCATTAGGGGCTCCTCTAGATTCCAAAACGTCTATTCCTATACCCTTCTTCATGCATGCGCAGAATGGTGACAATGCCCGAGTCGCTAGTCCAGTCAGATGCCTCTTCACGAACGCTTCACTTTGCTAGCTCACTCGACCCAATCGGCCCATTATTGGCTCCCCTAGCGCTCAAAACGTCTATTTTTATACCCTTTTTTCCACAATTTCCTGTCTGCGCATGCGCAGAATGGTAACAACGCTCGAGTCGCTAGTCCAGTCATATGCACCTTCATGAATGCTTCACATTGATACCTCACTCGACCCCATCGGTTCATTAGTGGCTTCCCTAGCTCCCAAAACGTCTATTTCCATACCCTTGGGCCACCGCAAATGCGCAGAATGCCGATATTTAGATGCCCCTTCACATAAGCTTCACTTTGATACCTCACTCGACCCCATTGGACCATTAAGGGCGCCTCTAGATCCCAAAACGTCTATTCCCATACCCTTTTCCCACAATTCGCTGTCTGCGCATGCGCAGAATGGTGACAATGCCCGAGCCGCTAGTCCAGTCAGATGCCTCTTCACGAATGCTTCACTTTGATGGCTCACTCGACCCCATTGGCCATTATTGGCTCCCCTAGCTCCAAAACGGCTATTTTCATACACTTTGGCCACCGCGCATGCGCAGAATGCCGATATTTCAACCCACTCCCAGTCCGTTAGATGCCCCTTTACATAAGCTTCACTTTGATACCTCACTCGACCCCATTGGACCATTAGGGGCTCCTCTGGATCCCAAAACGTCTATTCCCATACCCCTTTCCCACAATTCCCTGTCTGCGCATGCGCAGAATGGTGACAATGCCCGAGCCGCTAGGCCAGTCAGATGCCTCTTCACGAATGCTTCACTTTGATAGCTCACTCGACCCCATCGGCCCATTAGTGGCTCCCCTAGCGCTCAAAACGTCTATTTTCATACCCTTTTTCCACAATTCCCTGTCTGCGCATGCTCAGAATGGTGACAACGCTCGAGTCGCCAGTCCAGTCATATGCCCCTTCATGAATGCTTCACATTGATACCTCACTCGACCCCATCGGTCCATTAGTGCCGCCCCTAGCTCCCAAAACGTCTATTTCCATACCCTTGGGCCACCGCTCATGCGCAGAATGCCGATATTTCAACCCCAGACCCAGCCCATCGGATGCCCCTTCACATAAGCTTCACTTTGATACCTCACTCGACCCCATTGGACCATTAGGGGCTCCTCTAGATTCCAAAACGTCTATTCCTATACCCTTCTTCATGCATGCGCAGAATGGTGACAATGCCCGAGTCGCTAGTCCAGTCAGATGCCTCTTCACGAACGCTTCACTTTGATAGCTCACTCGACCCAATCGGCCCATTATTGGCTCCCCTAGCGCTCAAAACGTCTATTTTTATACCCTTTTTTCCACAATTCCCTGTCTGCGCATGCGCAGAATGGTAACAACGCTCGAGTCGCTAGTCCAGTCATATGCACCTTCATGAATGCTTCACATTGATACCTCACTCGACCCCATCGGTTCATTAGTGGCTTCCCTAGCTCCCAAACCGTCTATTTCCATACCCTTGGGCCACCGCAAATGCGCAGAATGCCGATATTTCAACCCCACAAGATGCCCCTTCGCATAAGCTTCACTTTGATACCTCACTCGACCCAATCGGCCCAATAGAAACCCCGCTCGATCCCAAAACGTCTATTTGCATACACTTTTCTCACAATTCATTGTCTGCGCATACGTAGAATGGTGACAACGCTCGAGCCACTAGTCCAGTCAGATGCCCCCTCACATAGGCTTCACTTTGATACCTCACTCGAACCCATTGGACCAATAGTGGCTCCCCTAGATCCCAAAACGTCTATTTCCGTACACTTTGGCCACCGCGCATGCGCAGAATGCCGATATGTCAACCCCACACCCAGCCCATTAGATGCCCCTTCACGAATGCTTCACTTTGATACCTCACTCGACCCAATCGGACCATTTTATATAGGGACTACTTTTTCTCCGCGGAAGTACTACAATTTTACCGGGGGGGGGGGGGGGCGGTACAAATAAGTAGATCAATGGGTATTTAAATCCGAAGACTATACTACTGCTGAGGATCGTCGATTGACAATCCACCCATAACACGGAGAGTGGCCATCACAAAGTCGAAGCGAATCTACGACACTCAGACCATCCACAGTGTTATCACCCAGCAGCTTCTGTTCGGCGGGCATCAAATCCATACCGCTCCCAATCAGCGGCCCCTTCAGTACTACCAGTCACGAATTTTACTCTCATCACCCAACCGCGACGGCTCAACCCAACCCCATACATGGGGATCACAAGACAAATGCAGTGAACCCAAGGATAAGGCGGGATCTGTTCTAAGGAAGCATGGACGCCGAGACTGGCGTTGGAGGCAACGAGGGAACAACTTTTCCCGCAATGGTTACTCGATCCGCAATTTTGTGTTGAACAGGTCGGACATGAACTGGACAGAGCCCTGTATACCACAGCAATCACACAAAAGAAACTCCATTAAGACTGAAAGTTTAAATTGGAGCCATATGCAAGAGGTGTCAAAGATTGACGTCTGGTGACTAAAACAGCCATATAGCTCAACAGTAGCTTCCCTGCGGACCTCACATTCAGACTTGCGAATACGGTAGATTCTCGGACGTAGCCTCAGTATCTCATGCCCGACGTCTTACGGCTTAAATTTCCCACCAAAACAATAAACATACACAAATTTGTCGAATGACAGAATACAGACGGCGGGCGTCGTGGGCTAGCAGTTCACCAGTAGAATCCTACAGCATACAAGTAATAAATTAGAGCGATATGCAAGAGTTGGGAAAAATTGACGTCTGGTGAGTAAAAAGCAAACAGATGACTACAGAAAGGCTTTCCTCGCCACCTCACATTCAGCCCCGAGGATACGGTGGATTCTTAGACGTAGCCTTGGTATCTCAGTTACGCAGTAACTGCAGATGTTCGTGTAGAAACAATGAAGTATCCACACAGCCCGTAGCTTCTTAAGCGTTCAATGATGAATATATTTGCAAGCTTTCAAAGACTATACTCTATTCATCGCCAGGTAGTGACTGACTACCTGTCTTATATAAAGGCTGATCTGCTTATCCGTTCCCATTATGTACAGGCCTAGCACAAATTTGTGAATATATACCAAGTGGCTTGAAAAAACAGGTCATCGTGTACAGTAAAGACGTCAGGTTTTGCTGCTGGTTTTTGCTTGGTCACAAATAGGCGATACAGGGTCTACTAGTCAAGCAACATGCCACTGACTTCATCAGTCATACTTTGCCATCCAAGACGACAATAAAATGAATCTTTATTATATAATGAATAAAACGTCAGAAAACAGACTAGAAAGTCCCACTTCCATACTAGACGTGGAGTCTTAGATACTCAGATATCATCATCCGAACGCATGGCACGATCATACGTATAGAAACTTCTGCTCGTAGCCATGCGGTAACGTGTGTTATCTGAGTGTAATAGGGCGTTTCCCAAATGGTCACATCCGACTGGTCCCATTACATCCGACATCGGTGCAATCACATTCATACAACGAAGACACACCTCCAGAAAGCGATCGATTGAAATGATCCCATGGTGGGCCTCGAAGTGCCCCCATCACAAAATAAAAAGCATATCATGTTCTTGTGGTCTGCCGCCGATTTTATTCTGTTTTCAAATATGTTACGCCGTTTGTAATATGATTTTTCTTAAGATAAGCAAAGAAGCATGCTCCACTAGAGTGAGAAATAAAATAGCTAATTCGCACAACTTTGTAGACTCCCCCAGTCTTGCGCCTCGTCGAATTGACATGTCTGCATGTCCGAGAAATATTTGAATACAGATGATTTCATTGGCTCGTTTGCCTGGGGCCGACATTTGACCTCATGCTTTGGGAATAACTTTCGAACTGGATTATCTCCCTCTAGATAGATGGCGCCGGGTGAAATACACGCCGAATCACAGCGAAAATCTAAGGGTAGTGTTAAGTGAAACGTGAAATGCCCTTAGCAAGCGAAGATGCTCAGATATGCTTTCAGAGCCATTTCCCAGCCCCAATATCGAGAGTGACTTTCATCTTTTAAAATGAAGAAAAAAATGTGTAAATTTCTATCTTTGTAATAACGAGAGAGGAAGGGCTTTGGTCTTCTTTTTTTGTGAAAGAGCCGAAATTGGGTGCCAAATCATCACTGGATGAAACCATTCTGAGGAAAATTTTGACCCCATTTTATAGTCTAGAAACATTTCAAGATTTTCACAAAAGGATTACAAGCGTCAGGTCCGTCCTTCATAATTCAGCCGTCGTCCATTAAAGAATATCCGCGTCGATGATCCAAATACCTATTCCATATAACAGTATTAGGACCAATTTCAAGACAATCATACTATACAAAAAGATAGCCTAGTTTCCTGCAAGAGAAGAGGTCAACAGTTTTCAATGACACCGGCAAGACGTCAAGATGTTCCAATAACATCAAATCCGCATCGCTGATCAGTATTCTTATCCAGTATTTCACTGAATTATTTCTTATTCTGCTGTTAAAGGAAATAAGTTTTTTATCAAAATGTTGAAAATTATTTCACTGCAATTGGATAGCGAGAAGGCCGTTGCGAAGAAAGCTCTCCCAGGACATTTCTGAAAATTTTCTTCTGGGTACATTTTCTGACATCTTCGTTTAACCCTATCTGGCCTGGGATTTTTGAGACCTGTCCAGGCCTGGGGAACCTTTATTTTTTTTATTTTTGCAATTTTTCCGTCGAAACTGCATGATAAATTAGTAAATATTAATGTGATGTGAAATAAAATAGTTTTTGCCCAATTTTCGTAGCGGAAAAGCAGAAATTTTGAAGAAATATGACCAAAATATCACTTTTCTTCTGCCACATGTGGACGCCATCTTGGATTTACCCATGATCCTCTGCTCAGGGTCATGCAAATAGGCTCAAAATGGTCCCAATATGACAAACTATAGTCACGGAGTTTTAGCTCTCCATTCCCTGTCGTTCCGGATATAGCGCAGAAAGTTTGGTAGGGCGGCCATAATGCCCCCCCCCCCAGGCCAGATAGCGTTAATAAACCCAACGTGAAACATGATATACAAACAAAAGAAAGGTTTTTGTTTCTATTTTCAGTATAATTATGACCAAGGGAAATAGCCAAGTCAGATGTCGGACTAGATGTTTATTCAGGAAATACTCCCCAATCAGCTCGGCAATTTGCCACACGGTCAACAGGTAAACTATTCAGCCAACCATGACACCCATCAATAGCTTCTAGATCCTACGAGCCCATTAACCCCACGTCTGCACAGCAAGCCAGCTAACTGATCTGTGCCAAAACTGCTAACGGGAACACGCACAAGTCAAATGAAGCATGTTGATTGGCTATCTCCATAGACACCAAAACCAACATATGTACAAACCTAATGTTTACAGGATATTATAATAGCTTAATTTCCAGTATATAATATTACAATCAACCTCGGCTAGCTACACAAATATTAAAGCGAATAGTTAAAGTAAATATAACAATAAGTTCACCTATTCATCACGCTGGAGAATCAATCCAACATACGTTTGGTATCACCTAGTTACAAAATCTAGTGTTCACGCTGGAGAATCGATCATCCAAAATAACCCTAGTTACAAACAATATAACTCGGTCACACGTGGTGGCAGCGGTGGATCTCATGTCCTCATGAGACGATCCCAAATACATACACTATGAAAACACACAAAAAAAAACATTAAGCAGACAAAACAGTTTAAAAATTTAATAGATACAGATTACAGTTGACTGAACAAGCTTACAGACTACCACTAACCAACTAACCTATTCCAATTTAGTAGGAGGCGCAAGACCTTCCTGGAGAAACTTGCCCAGCGTTTCACCTAATGTCTGCCCAGGCGTCGCTCCTAAACCCTGTATAGCTAAGGAATATTTGTCATACGTTAATTCCGATCCACTGCTTACAGACTGTGCTAAAACAGATCGCGGCAAATTGAAAGGATTAGGATGTTTACCTGCCGTTCTACGAGCACTTCGCCTGGGAGGTTCCTGGCGTGTTCCACCCAGAACCGGTTCCTTCGGCAAGTCTGGTTCCACTTCAGACTCAATTATCACAAAATCATCCTCATCTGAGGAATCCCCAGACTCGCTAGAACCCACTGGTGTTCCGTCCTTAACAGAGGAACTCGGTACACCAACTTTCGGTTTATCCACATCAGAACCCTCATTTCCTGAAAAATCCATGTCACTGCACAACAACAAATCAACCCGATTCACTACCTTAACTAGGTCCGTTCCATCCAGTGATTTCACCTTGAATGTATTACTATCGAGAGCCACCCTATCAAATATCACATATGGAACCGGATCCCAGTGATCCTGGATCTTATTCCGGCACACAACACGCTTGCGCAACATCACCTTAGAGCCTAGTTTCAGTACATCTGGACGAACGCCTTGATCGTGTCGCTTCTTTCTCTCGTTTGCTTTACGTGAGAGTCTCGCATTTGCTATTTGGTAAGCGCGCAACATTCTCTGACGGTGACTAGCAACCCAGTCCTCAACTCCATCTGGACTATCTTCATCGACCTGCAACATGTTATCAACATGTAACCTAGGATTTCTGCCGAAAAACAGAAAGAATGGCGAATATCCCGTGGACGAATGCGGGGTACAATTGTAGGCAAACGACAGCTCAGATAGATAAAGATGCCAACGCCTTTTCCGTTCCATATCTAAGGTACGGAGCAAGTCGTGCATAGTTCGATTATATCGCTCACACTGCGCATTTCCCTGCGGATGATACGGTGTCGTTTTCGACTTTTCAATGCCATACATACCACACAGTTCGTTAACCAACTTATTCTCAAAAGATCTTCCCTGATCAGAATGTATACGTTTTGGAATACCGAATTTTAGAAACCATTCCTGCACAAGGCTCTTAGCTACTGTTAAAGCAGTTTGATTTCTAGATGGAATAGCCAAGGTAAACTTCGAAAACACATCCGTAACTACCAGAACATTTTCCAAACCGGAAGTTGACATTTCCAGTTTAGTAAAATCAATGGCAATAGTTTCCAGGGGTTTACTACCCAGCAAGTGACACATGGGAGCCTTGACCTTGGGAACAGATCCCTTCGAGATCAAGCACCGCTCGCACGACTTACAGTACGCCTGAACATCACGAAACATGTATGGCCAATAACAACGTGCCTTAACCAACGCCAGGGTTCTCTCTATCCCTTGGTGACCTGTAGCATCATGTAATTGCTTAAGCACCATTTCCCTTAAAGACATACGCAACACTAATTGTTTCAAATCCTGACCATTCTCGATCACAATCCGGTACAAGACATTGTCACACATCTTCAACTGATCCCACTTAGACATCAACTTTTTAACCGGGGACGGCAACTTCCTAATCTCACCAGACTTCGATTTTAACCCTTTCTCCAGGTATTTCAAAGCAACTAAAATGTGGGGATCTTCCAGCTGAAAAGACTGCATTACAACACATATAAGGGAAGTGGGAAGAGGTGCCGACATACTGACTGCGTCACATGACTTCACAGAATAGTCTTCTGGTTAACCTATTCTAAAGCACATACCAAGAATCTAACGATTCGTGATATGTGTTGTATCTCAGGTACGCTTTTATTGTACCTGTTCATGTGGCAACTTGGATGATATGACCACACGGCCCCTAGCACCGGCATAAGCGGTATTAGATACAAATCTAGGGAGCTATGATGGAAATGCTCTGACAACTCGTATACTGGTAATTGGTGAGCTGTTTCGCTGTGACAACTCGTACATTGGAGATTGGTGAGCTGTAACTGTAATACATGGGTAAACAAGTACACGGAGAGCCTACGTAAACGTCTTCTCTTGACATTTCTACTACACCTAGTTCAGAAATCAACTCTGCGGGTAATGATGTTGACCTAGTTTCTTCTGCTACCAATGCAACCAAATCACTACTCGTGACATTGACCTCCGAAACTGGGTTACGACTTAAAGCGTCTGCATTTCGATTCTTTTTACCAGAGCTATACTTTATCTCAAAAAATCGTAATCTGCCAAATCAGCCAACCAACTCATTTCTGCTAGTTTTCTTGGCTGACATTACGTAACTGAGAGGGTTGTTATCAGTGAATACTTCGAACCGTGAGCCATACAGGTAATCCCTGAATTTTTTCGTAATAGCCCAATACATTGCAAGAAACTCTAATTTTATGGAACTATAGTTTTTCATATTCCGCTCATTACGTCTGAGCTTCCGGCTGGCATACGCTATTACTACTGTTTTGCCCCCGTGAACTTGTGACAAAACAGCACCTAATCCACAGATACTAGCATCCGTTTATACAACGAAAGGCAGAGAGAAATCCGGGTACCCTAACACTGGCGCCGACGTTAGACGTCGCTTTAGCTCGTCAACAGCGTCCTGACACACTGCAGACCAACGGTCACACCCAGGCCTACTATCGAGACTAACTTTGCTTTTCGTGGATTTCTTGATCTTTTTGCCTGAACCACCAGAGAGCATACCAGTTAAAGGACTCGCGATTTTTGCAAAATCTTTGACGAAACGCCTATAATATCCACACAAGCCCAAAAACGACTTAAGGCAGTTTCATTGTCAGGTGTAGGATAATCAATCATGGCTCTAATCTTACCAGAATCTGGAAACACCCCCATAGAGGATACTACATGTACCAGAAAAGGCACTTCATCTTTGAAAAAATGGCACTTAGTTTGTTTCAGTTTTAATCCATGCACCCTTAATCTGAGAAAAACGGTCTCTAGCCTTACACACATTTCCGTGAAACTGGAAGCAAAAACCAAAATGTCGTCAAGATAAATAATCACTCCTCCGTCCCAATAAAGATCACCAAAACATTTTCCCATCAGTCTTTGGAATGTCGAGGGACTATTGCAAAGCCCAAATGGGTACCATATTAGGAGGGATTCTGCGATTTGGTTGTTTCACAGGATTATTATCGGTGGTCTCAATGCGATGTTTCACTGTATCAGTAAACCCAAGATCATGTTCGTTCTGACTAAAAATATCCTTAAACTGTTGTAACAAAAGTTTAAACCTACCACTCTCAACTGGAGACATCCCTTGACCTATGTCTAAACCAGACAACCATAGTTCACCATAAGTAGCTGTTTTGCTAGCAGTTTCACTTCCGTTCTGTAAATAATCTATCTCCAAATCCGGAAGTAACTCAGAACAACTGCACATCTTGGCAAGTTTTTGTGGTCGCGGCAAGAAAACATCAGTGTTGCTGTAATTGCGCACTTCAAATTCACCCGGTGGGAGCGAAATGTGATTGGCTGGTTCAATCAAAACCGGATATCCTTGTGGCATTGGCCTTACAGTTCCAGTTATCTGAACCCCCGCGTCTGCTGGAATAAGCAAATCCTTCCCTACAGACTTAACTAGTCCCAAAACTCCAGTTTCCTTTCTAGCCAACTCCACACTTATTTCGTTACAGAATCCTACTCTAGCCTCATAAACTAGTAACCCTTCAGCTAACTTGTCACTACCAGCTTGCAAAGCCAACTCTTGAGTGACCTTCGACCCAAACAGTGAACTGACCTGATCATACATCAACTGCAGCAAATTACAGCCAATGACAGCTGGGACCCTAGTTTTATTGCTAGCTGTTACAGGATCTTCTGAATCTTTAACCATCAAAATACCTACATTGGAATAGCACTTTCCATTCAACTCTACATCTAATTCCAGCATACCAATTAACGGAATCTCTATCCCATTCGCGGCCTTAAGCCTAATCCACGACCTGGTTTCTTGAGGCGCAGACGTCACATGTTGTAAATGGGCCAAATAGAAACTTTCCGTAACGGTAGTCACTTCTGAACCAGAGTCTAATAAACAAAGTACATTCACGCCACCTAACGCCACCTATACTTGCCATAATCTCAGGACATTTCCCAATAGACTTGAATAAATTTGATCCCACGGTTAAATGTTCTGAAACGGAGCCATTTTCCATCACACTCGATGCCCGGCTCTCTGCATCGAGTGTTTTCAGTTTAACGGTTGAGCATAATTATCAACCTTACCACCAAATTTTCTTCTATCATTTTTCCTTTTTAAACAATCTTTGGCCAGGTGATTTAATTCTTTGCAGTAATGGCAAGTAATGGTACCGGACTTAGACTGATAATTGGATTTATCTCGCCTAGTAAGAGATTGGTTTTCTATCGAGCCAGAATTGTCTCCCCTTGTTAAAGATTTTACTAATTCTGTCAGCTGATCTATTTGCTTTTGTTGGGTCTCCATACGCTCAATAACATCTGGTGAAATGGTACTGGACCCTACTGCATTGACATGAGCACTCACATTAACCTCTCGAGTTCCAGCTACACTAACATCTTCATTAACCCAACACTTTGCCCGATCTCTTATTTCCCAAAACTTCAAGTTACTTTGCTCAAGGTTTAACCTCTTCAGCTCTCGTCTCAAAGATGGCTATAAGACCCCTTCCGCAAAACGTTCTTTTAAGGTCGCATCCCAGTTAGAATATAACTTTGGTTGCTTTTGTTTCAACTCTAACATCAAGTCCATTAAACCATAAGAATATTCCTCTATGGACTCGCCCTTAACCTGGTTTCTACTGAAAAATTTCTGTTGTATCTGATGTGCACTTTCTTTACTACTGAAAACTTCCAACAAAACATTGAGAACTTCATCAGCTGATGCTTTCTTAATATCAACTCTAAATCTAACCTCCGCTTTAGGATGTCTGCCTAAATGTTCACAAATATAATCTACCTTTTCAGGCTCTGAAGCAAATCGTTTGTGCACATAAGTTTGAATCTCTTCAACCCATTCCAAAATATTTTCTCTACCAGTGAATTTTGAAGATTTTTTTTCTCGGGACACATAATGGACTTTGGGAACAGCGGAAAATTTCTCTTCCAATTTCTTAAGATCTTCCGTTAATTCTTCTGGAGACTTAGCCATTTTTAAACTAAGAAAAATCAGCACGATACAGAACAACAAATTCAAAAAAACACCCATGGTTGTTGTAAAATAGCCATAACAAGATATGTCAAAATATTCGAAATTGAACTCAATTGGGAATGGTGTTGTATAAACAAGTTGTTGACGGACTACAACTTACCAAACTCTGGTCATCAGTCATCAGGAATGTTGTTGTTCTTGTATACACAAGTTTGATATTGTTGTCAAATACAATACAATAAGCATAGAACTTATCAAACTGATTACAAATCAATTAGGTCTATTATGTAGTAGTCTCATCCAGCTTATATCAAGCACCAATATCGCATACAGGTTCAAATTATTCAAGCAAAAATGAGCTAGCAACCGATGTGGAATTATGTTGAATTTACCAGCAATTTGATGCAGTCCAAATCAAATAAAGTTCAAATCAATTCAATCAAATAATTTCATTAGTCCAGTATTCTGTAAATTAAGTGGTCCGGGTCTCAGATGGCGATCCACGAAGTTGAAATCCCGTTGCTGTAGTGCCGGTATATGATTATGTACAGTTCTGTGTCAAAGAGTGTTAATCAAATATACCCAATGTGGTGTTACGTAAAGTCCAACTAGTCCATATTAAGTGGAAACTTCAGTAGCTTTGATGTGTAAATCTGATATATCACGGAATGATGTAAAGTTCAATCAATTATTCGATGTTCGGATGACACATCTGGATAGCGAGGAAATCACCAACTGTAACTGCAAATTGTAACTGTGGTGTCAGTGTATCAACTTGTCTGCTCACCCACTGCTGATTGATGACGTCACGTCCTCCGCATAGAAGGCTGACCGGCAATCTAGAACTGGTGGGGAGTATTGGACCCAGCCGAAGTTGTTGCAGCGCCACATATGACCAAGGGAAATAGTCAAGTCAGATGTCGGACTAGATGTTTATTCAGGAAATACTCCCCAATCAGCTCGGCAATTTGCCACACGGTCAACAGGTAAACTATTCAACCAACCATGACACCCATCAATAGCTTCTAGATCCTACGAGCCCATTAACCCCACGTCTGCACAGCAAGCCAGCTAACTGATCTGTGCCAAAACTGCTAACGGGAACACGCACAAGTCAAATGAAGCATGTTGATTGGCTATCTCCATAGACACCAAACCAATATACATGTATGTACAAACCTAATGTTTACAGGATATTATAATAGCTTAATTTCCAGTATATAATATTACAATCAACCTCGGCTAGCTACACAAATATTAAAGCGAATAGTTAAAGTAAATGTGACAATATTCATCACGCTGGAGAATCAATCCAACATACGTTTGGCATCACCTAGTTACAAAATCTAGTGTTCACGCTGGAGAATCGATCATCCAAAATAACCCTAGTTACAAACAATATAACTCGGTCACATATTTGTATGGTGTCAACATGTACATGCGAAAAACTCCTTTGCTTTTTCCAATCCAAAACCTCCAAAACACATATTTTGCTTGAAGGATATGTACCGAAATTTCAGCCTGGAAACAATTACGATAGTCAGTTGCATAACAATGAGTTTGTATTTCAACAACAACGGCTCCATGGCCTATGTTGGGTATTTCTGAGGCATGTATAAGGAAAATTTTCTCTTGTAACAAAAGTATGTCACCTCAAACCAAAATTATATTTTCGCAAAGAAATTAGAAAGATTGCTTATTTGAAAGTATCAAGTTTGATATTTGGTTGAGATGTCATATTCTGATGACAAGAGAGGATCTTCCTTGAAAAAGGCTAAAAATACAGCATTAGCCCAGGGAGCATATTTTCATGAATCATAAATTCAGTTATATTCAGCACCCCATACGACACATTCGGACCAAGCTGGGTCATCTCGACCCCAAAAACGTCCGTCCCCATGAAGTTTTATCATTGCGCATGCGCGTCATCGCCCATTCTTCCACGCCCCAGCAGTCCAGTTTGAGGCTACTCCATGAGTGCTTCACTTTGGCACCCCATTCGAACCAAAAGTATTCTATCTCAACGCTAAAACGGCCATTCTCATACCCCTTTTCCACAATTCCCTGTCTACCCAAGCGCGCCATATGCTCTACTTCCACGCCCCAATAGTCCTGTCTGACGCCCCTCTACGAGTGCTTAACCACGACGCCTCACACGACCCTTTCGGAGCAAGGGGGGTCCCTCAATCACTCCCCCATCCATCCCCAAAATGCCCGATTTCGATACTCCTCGTATTATTGAAGTGGTGATCTACACCACAAGAGTTTCAATGCGAGACCCCACATGCAATAGTTGAATGCAATATAGCCCCACAATCTCTCAAATATGCCCTTGTGATCGTCCAAAATGTCCACTGGTGGATATCGCAATATGTGCGTAATATTGTTGCATGTTCTCTTTAGGTCCAAATGACGAAAGTTTGCTCTGTAAACACACGTACCTAATATTACGGCGTTTGACATTTGACATTGGACTTGACATCTGTTTTTGGCATTTTCGTATGTATTTCAGCGTGTATTTTTTATATATGATCTTACACTCCTTGAGCCAGAATAATATTTCGCTGTAATGTCACATCATTTTCGAAAACAATTATTACTCGTCCATGGTGTCCCATTTCAATACAGTAAACAAAATGAATTTCTATGGCTTTTCACTAGTATGCATTGTGTTCCTGTAGGCGTACAGCTACATGTACGGCGAGAGCATGTTTACGGTTTTCACAAGTATGTGTATTATGGTTTCATTTCTGTGAACAGCTGTATGGATAGAGTCAAAATTTATATGTTTTTTTCATGTGTGCTTTTTTCAGTGTGCCTTCTTTCATGTTTCTTTAGGCTACATTTGTGTGAACAACTATATGGACAGATTAAGCATTTATATGGCTTTGCACCAGTATGTGTCCTTTCATGTACCTTTAGGCTCCCTTTCTGTGAACAGCTATATGGACAGAGTAAGCATTTATATGGCTTTGCATCAGTGTGTGTCCTTTCATGTCGCCCAAGGCATCCTTTCGATGAAAAGCTATATGGACAGAGGGAGCATTTGTATGGCTTCTCACCAGTATGTGTGCTTTCGTGTATCTTTAGGCTCCCTTTCTGTGAACAGCTGTATGGACAGAGAGAGCATTTGTATGGCTTCTCACCAGTATGTGTCCTTTCATGTCGCCCAAGGCATCCTTTCGATGAACAGCTATATGGACAGAGTGAGCATTTGTATGGCTTTGCACCAGTATGTGTCCTTTCATGACCCTCCAGGTTCCCCTTCTGTGAACAGCTATATGGACAGAGTGAGCATTTATATGGCTTCTCACCAGTATGTGTGATTTCATGTACCTTTAGGTTCCTTTTCTGTGAAGAGGTATATGGACAGAGGGAGCATTTGTATGGCTTCTCGCCAGTATGTGTCCTTTCATGATTCTTCAGGTTCCCTTTCGTTGAACAGCTATATGGACATACTGGACATTTACATGGCTTTGCACCAGTATGTACCATTTCATGTATCTTTAGGCTTCCTTTCTGTGAACAGCTATATGGACAGAGGGGGCATTTGTATGGCTTCTCACCAGTATGTGTCCTTTCATGACACTTCATGTTCTTCTTCAGTGAACAGCTATATGGACAGAGGGGGCATTTGTATGGCTTCTCACCAGTATGTGTCCTTTCATGACACTTCATGTTCTTCTTCAGTGAACAGCTATATGGACAGAGTGAGCATTTATATGGTTTTGCACCAGTATGTGTCCTTTCATGTCGCCTGAGGTTTCCTTTCACTGAACAGCTATATGGACAGAGAGAGCATCTGTATGGCTTCTCACAAGTATGTGTCCTTTCATGATGCTTCGAGTTCAATTTCTGTGAACAGCTGTATGGACAGACAAAACATGCGTATGGCTTTTCACCAGTTTGTGTCATTTCATTTTTATTTAAGTGCCCCTCCTGTGAACAGCAAGATGGACAGAGTGAACGTTTATATGGTTTTTCTCCAGTAGGTGTTATTTCAGGATCCTGTAGGTTTACTTTACTCGAACAACCTTGTGGACAGAGTGAAAATTTGTCTGGCTTTTCACAAGTGTTAACTCATTCAGGTGTCGTTCTTCCTTTATTGTCCGTTTCTGAGCTCCAAAATCTCAAAGATTCGTTGGACAGTTTTGTCGTCTCTGGTGTCTTGAGTTTTACCATGTACATGGCCACAGGAAAAGGTCTGTCAGCGAAATAATCGACACGTGTCTGCTCTTCATCAGAACACTTCTTGACAAAGGACTAAATCAAATAAAAAAAAAACAACATCAGCCTTATTTTTATATCAACACTTCAGTTCTACTTCAATACAGTCAATTATTAAATATATCTTCGAAAATCTGTTTGCATAATCACATAGATTAAAACCAAATCTGAAAACAAGCCGAGTAGCTAGCAGGTCCTCCGCCAAGTAGCCTGTTTGAGAGCAGACTGCATTTACGCTTCAAATTTCTCCTTAAATATAACTTGGAAAGTTGATATGTGTATGTGGAAAGGGACAGTTTTCTGTAATTGTTGAGACAAGTTGAGGAGGTTTGGGAAGCAGTAATGGATAGTGTAACACTGGAATATATGTCTGTAGATGTTTATGGAATTATGGATCGTGAGGCTTAAAAATTGATGGGTGGAATACATCTTAAGATATCGCATTCACAACAAAGATGGGTACAATATGGGTGAGCGAAATCCAAGATGGCCAATGACTGCCATATTGGATTACATACTACTTCAATGAAAATCAACAACAATGGCCGCCTACTGATATGAAGCATCACCTCGAGTTTGAAGTCAATTGACCGAATTGTTCTCAAGATACCACATTCACAAGGAACAGGATGGGCGGAATCCAAGATGGTCTACATACTACCACAATGTATCAATACCAATGATCGTCTAACTGATGAAAAGTACCTAAAGCTTGAAGTCAATCAGGGAAATTGTTCTCACGACACTGCGTTCACAAGATGCGCGAGAGACGGGATCCAAGATGGTCAATGGCAGTATTATCTTGAATTACATACAGTGAAGCACATTCTCAAGTTTGAAGTCAATCGGACCAATTGATGATTTACGATCCGGGCACAAGAACCGGGTTTCTGTGTTGAAAGACCTAGCTGTCGGCATATCAAGGCCAAACGTCTGACCCGTCTCACTTTGAGGGGGCAACCGATGTTAAGCACCTTCTCGAGTTTGAACTCAACTGGGCGAATTGTTCTCAAGATATCGCGTTCAAAAGATGTGGGACCGATGGAACCCAATATGGTCAATGGCAGCCATCGTGGATTACGTACCCCAACGAGAATCAATACCAAAGGCCGTCTAACTGATGTGAAGCACCTTCCCAAGCTTGAAGTCGATTGGCCGAATTATTCTCAAGATATCGTTTACGAATTGAGCACAAGAACCGGATTTCTGTGTTGAAAGGCCTAGCTGTCGGCAGATCAAGGCTACGGTATATGTAAACGTCATCTCGTATATTTTTATCTTGATTCATCGGATCAATATTATATTATCTGGAAACCGTGATGATATTCTGTTAAGGTTAATACAATTTAGATAGATCGATCAATTCAAGGAGATACATGTATGTCTCTCTTCACGAGGTCAACCTATCGTTCCCACGTAGTTATGGCCTAAGCTTGACGTTTTAGACATACGGTACTCAGAACATGCTTGGGGAATGAGGGTGTTCATGCCAGATCAACAAAAGCGACAAGTAGAACGGGGAGCGACTTTTGTAGATTTGGTTCTTATCTAATCCACAAAGTTCTGTGTTTCACAGCTTACCGGTAATTGTTCACATGGATCATGCTCAACATCATCTTGTTGTTCTCCCACCGCAGACTGGGCTGTCGGTTCTGTCTTAACTGTTACATCTCTCTCTTCCATAGATACATTTGTAGAATGCCGGTATGTGATCCCATCATCTTGCACCAATAATCCCGTCGCTTGATCAAGGGGTTCTAGTTTTACTGAAAAGTGTTCCATTGTCCTCTCAATTATGACAGACAATTTAGTCCCACTGAAATAAAAAAAAAACAATCACCTTTTATTAGTGGCTGAAGAGAGAAATATTCGATACCAGTAATTCAGTTATCTTACCCAAGAATGAAAGCTCGTTTGAAAAACGGGCGAAGAGCATTTCCCCAGATAATTTTGTAACACATAATTTGGTATTCACAGGGCTTCAGATCTCTCCAATTTGGGCACACTCCCAAGTAGGGGTGGCAATTATTTTTAGGACGGGACAGTGTGTGGGGCACATACCCCTGGAGGATGAGCAATCAGGAATCATCACAGGTAGAAGTACCTCTGAGAAGGGGTTTCTTCACCAACGGGCGAAGCCCAGTGTGAGGCAACACCAACTTTATTTTGCGTTTCATGGGCACCGACATTAAAAAATCGAAATTTAAAATTGCCACTTTTATATTTCCCATGCAATTTTGAACATGAAGACTTTGACCTCCTTTTTATTCCTGATTGTATGAATTAGGCTGTTGTATTCTACCTGAAACAATGCCGGCAAATAAAAATGAAAAACAAAAACAAATACCTTTCACTATAATTTTTCACTGAAATATTGTTATTGTTGTAAAATGCTAATACTACTTAGGCAATATCGACATTCAATTAATCAGGAACCTTCACTGGCTGTATGATCTATCACTGTCATGGTACCCATATTTCGACAGTGATGCAGTATGTCAGAGCTAGGAAATGGAGGGTGTTTCAACAGCTCAGCCGATACAGCATGGTTTTAACTTACTGTTGAAAGCTGAGGCTGTTGGAACACATGCAAAATTCGCTAGATTGTTCTGAAAGACAACTCACATGGGAATATACAATTATGAAAAATGAGAGTTACAACATTTGTAGGTTTCCATCAATTCTGATATGGATTGCCAAGAAAATTATACTTATATTATCTTAAAATGACAGTCCTTATCCAAACTTCATGACATGTAGAAATATTCAATGTAGGTACATACCCACTATGCTATATCCCCATACTTTATTCATTTGTGTACAGTTTACTTAGTTCTTGCCAAATACTGTAAGCAGATTATGTATTCTTTTAATCGATTCGAGTGTGTATTGTATCACCTGAATCCCACCATTTGTAGTCTGTCCAACCGGATTGACATAATTTGCTGCCTTACCTATTCATAAATGTGTATTGGCTAAGATCACATGCAGAAGCAAAGTAACTCCCAATAAACTTAAACACATGGGGACAGTCTCAATATTTTGACAAAATTTTATTTGTCATCTTCAGGATGTGACGATGGATGGTTAAAATTCGGCTATCAAATCCAAAACTTAACAGTGGTGTAAAAGCTTCGAAAGAGCTAGTTATTCAGGTAGACTACTGCTTATTATTATTTTGGTATTTTTGTTTCTAATTTCAACTTTCATATATATATTTTATTTCATCAATCATGGTTTAGATAAGATAATACAACCATCCAGCATTTCTGTGGTGTGTGTATTCCTTGTCTTGTTAACTAATAGCCTAATATAGTCTTGTATTTTCCCGTTCTGTAACTATTCAATTCTCTAGATTTTATTTCCGATTTCAATCCTAGGTACATTTCTTACGTTTCTCTAATCAACTTTTTTTTTCTAATCTCTGTTTCAGTTGTTTATTCCCCTAAGTGACATTTCTGCTGCCACTAAACACACTCACACACCTCAATAAATCACCACCCGTCACTATTAGTCCTTATCTAACTATTGCCATTTCAATTGTGTATTGCCAGGCCTATGTGGTGTGTGTATTCCTTGTCATGCATATGTGCCACTCATGTTTATCTTGATTTGTTCACATATTATTCGATTGGCTATTGCCCTCTAATTTTGTGTATCGAACCATTTCAGTCTTTGTTACATGTAGTTGTTTCTGTATATAAGAGCCTGTATCTCCTGTTATATCATATCCTGAAGATGACAAATCAAATTTTGTCGAAATATTGAGACTCTCACCATGTGTTTATTAAGTTTATTCGCAGTTACTTTACTCCTAAATTATGCCAAGCTTATCAGTGGATCAACACGACTAAGATCACATTATGCCTTGTATATATATACTGTGCGTATGGAGCTGTTTGCAACTTTGTTCACTGCTGGAGATGCTAGAACTAGTAGCGAATATATGGAATGAAATTGTCATCCCCACCCAGAGTTGCTTTTCTTCTCGATTATTGGAAAATCATCAGTGGTTCCAATGGATTACTTCATTTAGATATACATGTAAAAATTTCTCAGGTGGGATGTGCCATATAGCAGGTATGTAGAACTTCCACTTCAAAAATCTTTCTACTTTTTCAGTTCAAAAAAATATTATCAACAGTTGTAACTATCCTGTCAAAATGCAATGGTACATGTATGTGCAATTTCAATCTCGAGTTTCAAATAAATTCTGGGGACCTCCACATAAAACAATACATTGAGCATTAACTGATTGATAATTTGTGATTTTATTCAAACTAAAGTCATGAGAATTTCATATATTTAAAAAAAATGGCCATTTGGCATGTGAATTATAACAATGGGGATGTTACATTCATGTTCAGCAAAACAGAATTACTTTTCCCTGATTAAGAAGCAAATTTCCGTTTTTGTGAAAACAAAATCTTATTTGGAGACGCATTGCATCTCCATGAATCGCCAACACCACCAAAATCTTGTCAGTCCTTTCAGAGAAAGGTTTGTCTATGCTCTGACTACAACGCCACCTAGTGGTGAGCAGCGGGTATCGAAACACAACCAGACAAATTTCCCAGGCCTATGGAGATAGCACACCAAGTCTGACCCGAAAATATTTAACGGTTTCAGAGATATTCACGTTTAAAGTCGCGGCGGCGGCGGCGGAGCCATTTCCCATGAAAACATAAGAGCATCCACTTTGTGGAAATGCTCTAATAATATCGTCGAAAAAATTAGCCCAAAGCCCAAAAAGGGATATGACGAAAAATAATTCATACGCAAAAAAAAAATAAAATAAAATAAAATATAAAAATAAATAAATAAATAGATTAATTAATCAATTAAAGTCTTTTTTTTCGGCAGTCCCCCAATTTTATCGTAAACCGTCAAGTAAAGTTTCTCTCAAATGAAAGACTATTGCAAACAGTGTGTTAAAATATTTAGTGTAATGTTTTACAAATTTATTACAGAGTAAACTGCAAATAAATCGTGGTGTTCCATGGTGGTCTGTTGAAATCATATTTAGGTCCAGTGACGTCACACGGCCTTCATACATATATTTCAAACTTTGTATGCACTTTCCAATGCTTGATTCAAGCTTAAGGTGTGTAAACTTTGAGTTTCAACACAGACTTACTGTTCCAATGTACATGTTTCACCAAAATATGGGAGATGATAATTCATAGGAGTCAAGTCAATTTGAATCTCGTATTTTAATTTCCCTGATTTTGATTTGCACTTTAATCTGTGTAATATAATCGTAAACAAGCTGAGTAGCTAGCAGGTCCTCCGCCAATTAGCCTGTTTGAGAGCATACAGCATATACGCTTCCAATATCTCCTTAAATATAACTTGGAAAGTTGATATGTGTATGTGGAAAGAGATGTTCATCTGGAATTGTTGAGACAATTTGAGGAGGTTTGGGAAGCAGTAATGGGTAGTGCAACACTGGAATGTAAGTCTGTAGTTGTATATGGATTTGTGGATTGTGAGGTTTATAAATCGATGAGTGGAATAGATCAAGATATTGCGTTCACAACACAGATGGGTACAATATGGGTGACTGAAATCCAAGATGGTCAATGGCAGCCATCTTGGATTACATACTACCTCAATGAAAATCAATACCAATCGCTGTCTAACTGATGTGAAGCACTGTCTCGAGTTTGAAGTTGATTGGTCAAATTGTTGTCAAGATATCACGTTCACAAGATCCGAGACGGATGGAATCCAATATCATCAATGGCAGCCATCTTGGATTATGTACCTTAGTGGAAATCAATACCAATGGCCGTCTAATTGATGTGAAGCACATTCTCGAGTTTGAAGTCGATTGGTCGAACTGTTCTCGAGATATCGCGTTCACAGGATGTGGGATGGACAGAGTCCAATATGGTCAATGGCAGCCATCTTGGATTATGTACTTCAGTGAAAACCAATACCAATGGCCGTCTAACTGATGTGAAAAACCTTCCCAAGTTTGAAGTCGATCGGTTTTTTTGTTTTTGAGATATCGTGTTAACAAGATGTGGAACGGAGTGAATCCAATATGGTCCATGGCAGCCATCTTAGATTAAGTATCTCAGTGAAAATCAAAACCAGTGGCCGTTTAACTGATGCGAAGCACATTCTCAAGTCTGAAGTGGATTGGTCAAACTGTTGTCGAGATACCGCGTTCACAAGATGTGGGATGGACAGAATCCAATATGGTCAATGGCAGCCATCTTGGATTACGTACCTCAGTGAAAATCAATACTAATGGCCGTCTAACTGATGTGAAGAACCTTCCCAAGTTTGAAGTCGATTGGTTGAATTGTTCTCGAGATATCGCGTTCACAAGATCTGGGACGGATGGAATCCAATATGGTCAATGGCAGCCATCTTGGATTACGTACCTCAGTGAAAATCAATACCAATGGCCGTCTGACTGATGTGAAGAACCTTCCCAAGCTTGAAGTTGATTGGTGGAATTGTTCTTGAGATATCGCGTTCCCAAGATGTGGGACGAACAGAATCCAATATGGTCGATGGCGGCCATCTTGGATTACGCACTTCAGTGAAAATCAATACCAATGGCCGTCTAACAGATGTGAAGCACCTTCTCAAGTTTGAAGTCGATTGGTCGAATTGTTCTTGAGATATCGCGTTCACAAGATGTGGGACGGACAGAATCCAATATGGTCGATGGCGGCCATCTTGGATTACGTACCACAGTGAAAATCAATACCAATGGCCGTCTAACAGATGTGAAGCACCGTCTCAAGTTAGAAGTCGATTGGTTGAATTGTTCTCAAGTTATCGCGTTCACAAGATGTGGGACGGACGGACGGACGGAGGGACGGACGGAAGGACGGACGGAAGGACGGACGGCTAGCATTTCCAAGTCCTCCCACCACTTCGTGGCGGAGGACAAAAATTACAATAAACATTTTCATACACTGCTTGCGATGGTCTTTCATTTGATGGGAACTTTACTTGAGGGTTTACGATAGCTTTAACCACAACAATCCTTTGTCAATTTCTTCATTCTTTTTTCCGCGCTGTCACAAGGCTAGCATTTTGTTCTTTTCTTTCGCAATATTTTCCTTTTTTTTAAATCAACCAGTAAAATGTAGTCATATAAAAATACCATTGGCCGCACATTAACAACCTGGACTCCGTGTTAATCAGCAATGAAATATAGCCACACAATCTTCCACCATCACAGCTCTTTAGAGGAAGAATGTGGGACCATCTCGACACTGTGTTTCGTACTTCCGTGTTGGATTGAATATAATCTTCGTGCTACTACGCGAAACACTGATGTATTCTTTTTTGTTCATATATATATATTTTTTATTTATATTTTCCAATTACAGTTCATATCAGTACAATCGACATATTAAGTTGTCTATATTATCGAAAGAACCGGCCTGAAATGCCCGTCCGTATGTCTCTGTCTGTCGTCAGAGATAGCATCCGCTGATACCCTTGAAAGTATTTGAGCCACCACACATCGTACACATCATGCCCTTAGACCCCATGATGCGCCCTTTTGGAGTGAAGGCGAACCACCCCTCAGTAAATCCCGGCTACGGCCCTGCATATATACTACACCTGTATGATGGTGACCTGCAAGCGTCAGATTCGACATTCAGTTAATAGCCATCGTGCAAATTGTAGTTTCCTATGTTCCGAGTGTTGTGTGGGTTACAAGTCAAAGTCGCCATAGTTCTCATTACACTTCGTGTATTCATCAAATTCCACTGAAGGAAACCAGTTGTCACTTAAGGTACCATGACAGAACAACCAACAGACGTAAAAGTCACCAATATATACCAAGCTCAACTGAAGTGGACACAAAACACAATTTTGGAAGTCTAGGACTTCACACGTAGCATTGTTGTTGTTGTTTATCTGGAAATCCACTCTTATTTTTCACTGATGCTACAAGAAGAAAACCACATGGTGCTATATTCCCAAAATGCTGTTTGTTCTCTTATGCTTGAGAAAGTAGACGGCTATCGATCAATACGTGTTGTCAGACTCATTGATGCAGAGTAGGGCAAAACAAAAACAAAAAACACAAAAAGAAAAAGAAAAAAAAGAAAAGAGACATACAATATACAGTGGTAAGGTAGATAGAAATACTATGTACATTATAAGCTGGAGAAACATGGTAATGTTATTTACAATCCTTGTACCGGGTGGCACAGCTGATGCGACTAATTTAAATACATGTTCTAGGGAGGGTAGGTCTTTCCCAGGTAGTCACAGAATGCTCCCACTATCTTAGAATTTTGCTCCCTTGAGAGGACCTCACTGTGCCCACTTAGCACCTGTAGGTTGATCTCCCCCACAATAGATCCTTTCTCCCTGTTGGAAAGACACAGAGTCTGATTCACTTTGTCCATCAGAGAATCACGTTCTTCCTCAAATCTCGAGCACTGGAAAACATAATCATGTACTGTCTCAGGCACATTGCGGACACTGCAGCCTGTTGACGTTAAGTTGGTGTTCAGCTTCACCTGATGGTGTTTCAGTTTGGTATGACCGCTGAGGATCTGGTTCAGGCAGCTTTGTTCTCTTCCTCTGTGTTATGGAAAAACTTTCTGGTGTTGGTCTTCTTGAGTGAGTGAATAGAATTTAACGTCGCTTTCATCAATATTTCAGCTATATCACGATGAACCAACTAAGCACCACCCAGCCCAGTTGTATTCCTGCTACTTCAAAGAAGAAATCTTTGAAGCAGCATGGAATCAGACACCCTCCATCCACCCTATAAAATACCGAGAACAGCGCAAAAGACACAGACAGGGCGATATACATGGTGCAATAAAGACAAGTGATATTACAGTGCTAGACATCACATTGTCAAGTTCCTGTTGCTTCTCAGAAAAAATGGTCGCCTCACTGACAGTGAACTTGGACTGTCGGTCACTAAGAAATTCTGAGATATAACACATTAACCTGCCTCTTATACCCATGTCATACAGTTTGCATATCAACCCCGCTCTCCAAACACGCTAAAAGCAGCTGTCAAAATCCATAATCACCAGAATGGCATATTTTCCCCTATTCCAAGCCTCACATATTTTTTGGGCCAGGCGAATGAGTGCATGTGTGCTTGATCTAAACTTTCTATATGACTCATTAGTGTCTGGAAGAGAGCCATCGCACTCCAATCTCCAGCCACCCTCTCCATGATCTTACCCAAGACACTCTCCAGGTTGATAGATCTATATGCCTTAACAGAATGGTAGTTGTCTTTACCAGGCTTTGGGAGCAGGACCTTGGGGTCCTGTTTAAAGGCAATGGGTAACTTTCCCGAGCTCCAAAATAGCTGCAATATTTTGGTCAGGGTTAGTGCTAACTGTATCCCCCCTTTCTTTATCATAATTGAGAAAATCTTCTCCTCGGGACTAGGTGAGGAGTGCAAGGGGGTAACTTCTATCGCTAGCTGAACTTCTTCAAGAGTAAGGTCAGTGTTCTCAGATGACAGCTGAGCAGGGACATCCATCTTATCTAAATTCTTGGATACTTCTTGGACCAGCCAATCACCTAGTTCTTCTATGGTGCTATACCAGATGGTATTGTTCTGAACTTCTAAGTTCTCTGAGCCATAAACCCCTACCATCTCTTGTAGGGCGTCTGTATCTTCAGCTGCAAGAGATCCATCAGCCCGTTCAATTGGCTGTATTAAGTTCTTAACTTTTGGATTGATAGTTTTGTTGACAACTGGCCAAAATTTTTGTGGATCCCCAGAGTTGAGTTGGTCAATGAGGCTTTTCCAGTGTTTGTCTATCGCCTTATCTACTGCTTCTTTAAACTCTTGTTTGGCTTTCTGTACCAGTCCATAATTGTGTGGGTCATTCCTATACCTGAATCTGTTCTTCCTGGCTCTAAGATTGTTTGCTTTGGCGCCTACATCTGCATTCCACCAGCTTTTGCTGTGTGGACATACAGTTTTGCGCTTAATGTTCTTATCAGCTAGTTCCAACAGGGTATGGCGCAATTTAGTATACGGTCATTTCCAGCGTGACAGGCGGGACAATAGATAGCCACCCTGTGATGTTAACGCAACTCTCTACCAAACTAAGGTGAATAAAAATCTAAGCAAAAACTTATGAGTAGTTAGTGAACTAGTTTACTTTAACTTAAGACAGAAACATTGAAATAATTATTATTAATATTTTCTTTTCAACTGGAATTGACAAATGTGACAGACGGGACAAGCAGGGACCACGCATTTGGAAAAAGGAATAGACAAGATAGATTTCTATCTCCTTCTCAAATGAAAATCAACTTTTAATGTAAATCAAATGCAAGTAATCATAGTTAGGGTTAACAGTTTTTCTATGAAGAAGATGAATTATGGATTTTTGCCAATTAGTGATGTGACAGACGGGACAACTTATCGTGACAGACGGGACATTATCTCAAGCCCTAAAAATTATCTTCCTGTTTCCAGACTTTTTTTAATCATGCAGATCAATGCTACAATTAAGATGTTCATTGTGCACTAGTTTACTTCACAATGTTCGGTTTTAGGTCATATTTTCACAAAATCCGCTGTTATCAGTTCAGTGTCCCGTCTCTCACATGTCCCGTCTGTCACAATTTAATGTATTTACACATTTGTATGTATTTTGTATAGCAAACTTAATTTTATATAATTTAATTTAATTTAATAGATATATAGGTTTGTGCATTCATCAGAATGTTCATTGCATCTAGATTACTAAACATTGTTTGGTCTGGGGCCATATGAATGCAAAACTCAATAATCTATGGCTGCTTTTTGAAGCATTTTGTGACAGACGGGACAGATATGGAGTTGAAATTTATGTCAGCGTATTTGACCAAGAATGAAATAATTAATTGCATCTGGTTGAGAGGTGTTACAGTAGATAAATAATAATGTTACTGGCTTTTTTCCTTCTTTAAAATTTATTGTACTCAAGGAAAACCTAAAAAAATCATCCGTTTTTGTGACAGACGGGACACCTACACTACACAGAAAAATTTTCCAATTATTTTGGAAATAATTACTTTAACTGTAAAATGGTATTCACTGTGGAACTTAGACATGATGGTGTATTTAAAAAACAGAGAAACATTTTGTTGAGTTAAGTTTCTATGTCTGGAGGAAAATCATGAATTTGGTATACATTTTAGTAAAAAATGTTTCAGAATTTTATCCATATTTGAGTGCAGATTTTTAAAAACCTGGCAGTTGCAGATGACAAAAAACCTACTTTCTTGAAACTTTGATTAATATAGCTTAAATAAAAATCACAATTAAGTATGCTGATGGAAAGTGAAAATTTGTCACCCGTGCAACATTTATGTGGAAATGACCATACACCGTCTCTACATCTTTCTCTGTGTCAGATAGAGCCGAGAGCCATTCGCTGAAGACGATGTTTGTCTCGGTTTCCCAGTTAGCCCAGTCTGTATTCTGAAAATCCCACTTGCTTTCCCGGAAATTTGTTTGTCGATGACCAATTCTGAAAGTTATCAGTCTATGGTCTGTAGCCAAAAAGACCTCTTCTCTGATCGCCCATTCCGAAGTATCACTATCTATTCCTCCCTGTACCATGGTAAGGTCTATTATGGAGCTGTCCCTTGTTGGTCTGCTATTGTTGACTATATGTAGATTGTGTTTGTGCAAAATGTCCAGAAGTAATGGTCCGAGAAGGTTAACTTTCTTGTTAAACCAGTAGGGGTGCTTGGCATTAAAATCTCCTGTAATGATGAGAGTGTGAGGCTCCCTACTAACTCTATCTAATTGTGTCAAAAAGGCTGCCATAGCTCTAATGTCCTCCGGTGGAATGTAAACTGATCCAATGAGGTAGGAATGCCCATTCGTGTAGACGTTGGTCCACACCGCCTCAACATCCCCTCTAACTAGGTCTGTGCGTTTGACACTCTTGAAGTCCTTACGGACCAAGATGGCACTTCCCCCGCCTTGCCTATATGGTCCCGTCCATTTGTTAACATTCCAGTACTTCAGAGAGCTAGTAAGGTTCCAGTTCGGTTGCCAGATTTCAGTGAGACATAACACATCGATACTTTGTTTTTTGACTACCTGTTCCATTAAAGGAAATGATGTATTAAGTGACTGGATATTTGCCTGTCCTACCCATGGGAGCTTGAAATAAAATAATTAACAAGGTATGGGTATTATAATATATTAACAGGGAGTCCAAGCGAGGCGTCGACACCCCCACATCGGCACCCTCACCAAAGTACGATATGTGCCATTATTCCACCGTTCCGCATGCCACACTTCGCAATCATCGTCAACCAAGCTCGTCAGACAACAAACAAAACATGTACCATACCATTTTTATCCGACCGCATCGATGGAAAAGGAAATCAGGAGAAAATCGGCAGCAAACTCTCCAAACACGCTTCTTTGGCCTCATCTACCGGAAGACGAATGACGTATCTGCGTTTGTGGCGCGATCAAGAACACGTGACCAGCTAATGCCCCGATTAACCCTTTCGTACGCCTGACACAATGATCATGCTCCATGGCCACACACAGCGAGAAGCTCGTGCAGACTGACTGTAATACACAGTGGCTGACTAACAACGCATATCTGTGAACCTCAATAAATAGTATGCAATGTGCTGATAGTTAAAATTGTTTGAGACGATCAATTGTCTACAGTCAGTCTGCACGAGCTTCTCGCTGTGTGTGGCCATGGAGCATGATCATTGTGTCAGACGTACGAAAGGGTTAATCGGGGCATTAGATGGTCACGTGTTCTTGATCGCGCCACAAACGCAGATACGTCATTCGTCTTCCGGTAGATGAGGCCAAAGAAGCGTGTTTGGAGAGTTTGCTGCCGATTTTCTCCTGATTTCCTTTTCCATCGATGCGGTCGGATAAAAATGGTATGGTACATGTTTTGTTTGTTGTCTGACGAGCTTGGTTGGCGATGATTGCGAAGTGTGGCATGCGGAACGGTGGAATAATGGCACATATCGTACTTTGGTGAGGGTGCCGATGTGGGGGTGTCGACGCCTCGCTTGGACTCCCTGTTAATATATTATAATACCCATACCTCGTTAATTATTTTATTTCAAGCTCCCATGGTCCTACCTTCATGATGAATATTTCCTAAGAATAATATAACACAGATGAGAAAACTGAAACCTGACAGCTAGAGACCTAGAACATTTTTCCCTTTTTAAGCTTATTTACAGACATTTAACTAATCTATGTGTTTATCTCAGGCTAAGCGTGAAAGTACAGTAGTGCCTAATACCAGTCTCTAGAGGAGAGCTTATGGCTCAAGGTCCTGTAGAACTGGCATGCCTTGCTGAATGCGGCATGCGGCCCTTCACAATGCACATTTATGTGGACGCTCGCACTTGCCTTTGTGATAAGTCCCACAGTTTTCACAACTGTGCTCTAGATCAAAGTTAGCTGCTATGTGTCCGAAATGCAGCAACTAAGCATCAATTTAGACAGACAAATTCACAACCCGTCTCCAGATTTCACCGTCTTACTCGCCACAACAGCCCCGGTTTTCTCGGACGCCTACAAATCCATTATCAAAATCACAAGCGGAAAACGGACTCCGCAATTACAATGATTACATGCATTCTGTCACCAACACTGAGTTTATATTATAAATATGAGTCAGCCACCAAACATGGAAAAAATATCCGTTAGTTCCGCAATCCACCACTAGGGGACGAATAGATAACTGTCATCTGGCAAATCAAATATTCTGTTATATTTTTTTATACATTAAAGCTCTAGAGGGTCTCCAAATTTCTTTTTCCTATGAAACTGGGAATTAAACAGAAGTTTATCTCAGTTAAGCCACCGTGACCTATTATTTCAAGGTGATATACTTTTTATTATGATATAACATGAAAATGTTGCTGGGGATGCATTTGTAACATCTACCACAATTAACAGCCATGACTACACCAATAACAAAACAAATCACTAAAATAAAAGTATTTCTTATACTCTGAATGAGTTTTCGAGTAATTTCAATCAAATTAATTAGCATCTTGGCTTAATTAAAAAAGTTTCACGTAAGTTACTCAGAGAATTAGGGCAGTTTTGGTTCATTTGACGTATGTTAATAATTTTCTGATTTGGTTGTAAGAATCTTAAAAGTTCTCACCTATGACGATAGCTTGAACAATGAATTAGTAGGTATGTGTATAGCTACCATCTGTCACTTTGCCATATTTTACCACAAGGGTTGTAAAAATTGTTAACCAGTGTCATGTAAGTTACAAATGTGTATCACGTAAGTTACATGGGATGGGTTTCTGAACTATTTATTCAGGAAATACTTGCATAAATGTTTAGAAATTGAAAAATACAAAGTACTTACACAGGAATAACAATTTTTGGGATACTTGACTAAGTAAAGGGTCCAATTCCATAAACAGTTCCAATGTTTTTTACTGAAAATATGGAAATGAGCGAACACTTGCGTGTGGCGGAACGTAACGAATTCAAGGGCCGTAACTCATGAACGTTTCTTTGTAGTCCTGGTTGTGCGAAGTGCCCGGATGTGCTTCGGTGACAACAACAACGCTTTTGCTCTTCCTACGTTTTAAGATTTCTTTAAATAAGCCCGATCCTAAGGCCGGCTGCGAAGGTCTGCAAGGACAGTTTAGAACATCTTTTAATATGTATGCTTTTAGTGGCAACAATGTTAGAAATACTTAATAGTTTGATTTGCTTTTGACAAAAATTCTTCATAGTTTACATGGTTTTGTATATGTAACTTACGTGACAATTTTTGTAACTTACGTGACATGTCACGTAAGTTACACAACTTCACCCCTCTGAAGTTCTATTCAACTATTTGTTCTTTACCAAGTTACGAGGTGTATGTTCCTAGTGGACATGATGTAGTTTCATTGATGGAAGAGGTTTTTTATATGTATTGCCTATATTATCTCTTGACAAAATGACCAATGGAAATTTGTCACGTAAGTTACATTGTGATAATCGGATTGAGTATTGAGTGAAAATGACAAAGTCTTCCCAACTTGGCAAATTTGGCAAGTTTGCATGTTAGAATACATCATTGTTAGTTATTAACATCAGAAATAACCAAACTGAGAGGAATACTTCAGATTATACATCATATTTTCAGGCCTACTAGAAAATCACATTTTATGGCTTTCCGAGTTTGCTAGGTGTTTCAATGATATTGTTTTCTAGAATGTGGACAAATCAGTGACAAAAACGTCATTTTGTCTTAGTTCAGGCACTGGTTGATACAAAAAATCAACATATGTCCCAATCCTAGCAGTTTGAAATTTGAGCAACTTTCACTCTCTGTTGTGGAATCGCCCACATGTTGACTTTACATGTATTTCTCTAAGTGCTGTTTGTTTATGTTTGTTTTTTTCCTCACAATAATCTAACCTGCTACATGGGCCTAAAACTGTTGAAAACACACACCAGACTGAATGCAGTTATATTTCAAGTTGTAAGTCACATTCTCTGGGCAACCTCGTGGTGGGACATATAGTATAGTATATATAAAAATACAAATATACCAAACTGACAAATCTGCATGTACCGGTAATACAAATAATAGAGATTAATAATAATCACAATCGACAACAAAAATAGAATAATTATTTTTACTTGATGTACTCAGTTCCGATATTTTCAACAGAAGAAATGTCAGCTAAAAGTGAAGGGCTCTACGTCTCCTCTGAGATAAATAGTTGGGTCGGCTGCCATGTTAAATGTTTTTTCCTAATGTTAGAAACGTTCCTTAAATGCAGTATGAAAATTCTTTGTTCATTTTTCACACTTTATCTTATCAATCTAATCACGATTATATATATATATTTTTTTCTGGAAATATGGTTAACAGATTTTAACTTCACGTGCTTGGAAAATAATGATCATTTCATTAAGAATAATATAGCCTTCTCTATGCTGTAATAATATAGTCTTCTCTATGCTGTAATAATATAGTCTTCTCTATGCTGTAATAATATAGCCTTCTCTATGCTGTAATAATATAGCCTTCTCTATGCTGTAATAATATAGTCTTCTCTATGCTGTAATAATATAGTCTTCTCTATGCTGTAATAATATAGTCTTCTCTATGCTGTAATAATATAGCCTTCTCTATGCTGTAATAATATAGTCTTCTCTATGCTGTAATAATATAGTCTTCTCTATGCTGTAATAATATAGTCTTCTCTATGCTGTAATAATATAGTCTTCTCTATGCTGTAATAATATAGTCTTCTCTATGCTGTAATAATATAGTCTTCTCTATGCTGTAATAATATAGTCTTCTCTATGCTGTAATAATATAGTCTTCTCTATGCTGTAATAATATAGCCTTCTCTATGCTGTAATAATATAGCCTTCTCTATGCTGTAATAATATAGCCTTCTCTATGCTGTAATAATATAGCCTTCTCTATGCTGTAATAATATAGCCTTCTCTATGCTGTAATAATATAGCCTTCTCTATGCTGTAATAATATAGTCTTCTCTATGCTGTAATAATATAGTCTTCTCTATGCTGTAATAATATAGTCTTCTCTATGCTGTAATAATATAGTCTTCTCTATGCTGTAATAATATAGTCTTCTCTATGCTGTAATACTATAGTCTTCTCTATGCTGTAATAATATAGTCTTCTCTATGCTGTAATAATATAGTCTTCTCTATGCTGTAATAATATAGTCTTCTCTATGCTGTAATAATACAGTCTTCTCTATGCTGTAATACTATAGTCTTCTCTATGCTGTAATAATATAGTCTTCTCTATGCTGTAATAATATAGTCTTCTCTATGCTGTAATACTATAGTCTTCTCTATGCTGTAATAATACAGTCTTCTCTATGCTGTAATAATATAGTCTTCTCTATGCTGTAATAATATAGTCTTCTCTATGTTGTAATAATATAGTCTTCTCCATGCTGTAACAATATAGTCTTCTCTATGCTGTAATAATATAGTCTTCTCTATGCTGTAATAATATAGTCTTCTCTATGCTGTCCGAGCCATATTTTTACTGATAGCCACAATGATTTGATAATGTCATAATATAAAAATAAATGTGCCAGTGTTTCTGTTTCAGTTTTACAGAAAGAACATAATGGTGGCGAGAAATCTGAGCAGAATTTTAGATTGCAAATTCTATAGAGCGGTACAAGATTTGGTCATCATATAGTTACATTTCCACCTAATATCTACTCTGGGTAAATTCCTCTCTCATTATTGTTCAGGGATTGGGACCAGCCAGGTGAAAACCATCCTGGAGTAGGCCTATATATCCCTGCAACCTTTGGAACATTTCATCAAGAAACACACCGCAGGAGGATATATGGGAGGGATGAGGTTCTCTTTCATAATTTGCTTAGTCTTCCATTCATTCCAGATCTTCTTAAGTAATCTTACATAATCCCCAATAAAATAAATTGCCTCTTAAACTGTATTGAATTTTACTTTGATAAAGTTACACAACTTTCATTGTTCATTTGAGATATATCTAAAGTGATTTAAACATTTGCTGGATCACTCTTGCATAAAAAGGTTAGAATTTCGGGGGCGTCACTCACCTTGATATTTCAAAGGACCAGTACCTACTGCATTCATATCACGTAATTCCCAATTCTGACAGGTCTGATAACACGCGAGTGCACCCTGACAATCTAGAGGTAGTTTTCCTGCGACTGAATTTTTCTCGCAAACATGGCCACAATGGAAAAGCCTTGACCTTGGTCGTTATTTGGGGATACCACGTGTTCACACAACTCGTAACATAGTGCGGGGAAACCCCAGAGGACAAAGGGATCTTCCATTATAACAGATTAAGTTCCTTGTCAGGAAAGATGAACTAAAAATTACTGCTGCAAATATTAGTATTGATGAATTTGTGCTGATCGGGTTGCTTTATTTCAGTTTAGTCGAAGCAGGGTCCGTTTTATTGTTATACAAATGGAAGATCCCTTCATCCTCTGGGGTTTCCCCGCAGTATGTGACGAGTTGTGTGAACACGTGGTATCCCCAAATAAGGACCAAGGTCAAGGCTTTTCCATTGTGGCCATGTTTACAAGAAAAATTTAGTCGCAGGAAAACTACCTCTAGATTGTCAGGGTGCACTCGCGTGTTATCAGACCTGTCAGAGTTGGGAATTACGTGATATGAATGCAGTAGGCACTGGTATTTTGAAATATCAAGGTGAGTGGGTAGGGAAATTCTTTATTTTTTCATTTTGAGCCGTTTTTCCGGCTCATATGTTGACGGTGGTAGTTTGATTTGTCTTTACTATGAAAGCCTATGTGACTAACCTGGCTTGTCAGTCAACAACAGCATATTAAAAAAGAAAGCCTGGTGTCACGTTATACTGGACTAACATGTATGACGGTCGAACTTAGGGATGCATGGATGTGAATTTCTTAACTGTTTTCGGACGCTTTATTTTGGTCAATGAATCGCAATGGATCGTATGGCAGGACTCAAGAGTCATGTTACTTGACTATCCAATGATGATATCCGTTACTGATATCATGGACCGTAACAACAAAAAATTATCAATACAAAGAAAACTCCTCCAGCCGACTCCTCCAGCTGATCTTAAAGGCAAGCCTGTATTACTCAATGTATGTTTATATAGATATTTTTATCATAGCAATATTTAAATCTATCTAAATAAACTCTGCAAATTCGATAGTCGGCCTACTTTAAATTTCATTTATTTCATATTAATTCTCTTAGTTAACACTCTGAAACATGTTTTGGGAGAAAAGTGAGGCCTGCCTCAATCTAGACTTCACACTTGTTGTTGTTGTTGTTATTCTTTGTCTTTAAATCCACCGATGGGTAGGCCTATTAGTTTCATGAGACACTATATCCCCAAATGCTGTTTTCCCCCTAAAACTGGATGCATCAGGCGGTTGGCGGTGTTTGATCACTCAATACGTACTCTAATAATACCTTGATCGAAATTTAGAGTCGAATAATCTCTGAATCTGCACAAATTTGATAGTACTCGCCGCAACTAATGTAAGTATCGCGCGCTAAACAAATACTAAAAAGAAAATTAACTCTATAAATGGAGTGGACACGGATGCCAAATATATTAATTGTACTGGAGCTCATCTTTCATCATCCTTTCAGAAATCTTTCACAGCGAAAGAGGATGCGAGTTCTCATGGCAATAACTTTGTCGAACGGTAAACCGATTATGTATAATGGTTAGAACAATAGTGAATACGAAAGACGAAAGCTGTTGTGCTCGTGACGATGACATGTCCGTTTACCTTTCGTTAAACCGTTGTAATTTCTGTTACACTGGTCAGCACGACTACGGAGCAAGTAGTCTAAATACGAACTAAATTTGCAAATCGAAATTCCTACTGTCGCTTATCCATTCATATCGGTGATCGAGAGATACAGAGCGCATTGAAGAGAAAAACACTTTGGGTGATGCCAGCTGTCATAACAGCGTCCAAGTTACTCAGCTACACTGATCGCTGTCGGCATTCAGATGCTGGACAACAGGCGGCTGTTGACACCCTCAGTATACCGGTGCAAACAGACTCTGGCGAGATTTGGGTTGACTGGGTCAGCGTAGATGAGCAAATTTGGGTCAACTACAATTCAGTGGACAAAATATAGCAAACAGTTTGGAACAGATCCAGATGAACGTACTGACACGGGGGCTCGTTACCATTGTCAATTGGTTAATTGTGTTAATTTGCGGATGGTGGGTCCGAGATCTAGAAAGAAAGGCAAGTTCAGAAAGAAAATAAATAACCTCTCGTTTTTCGTTCAGTTATGCCAGAAGCCTTTCCGACTCTGACCCCTTCATCATTCTGCTGTTTGAAAGTCCTATCTGGCTGATTTGAAATTCATCAAGCGGACAAATCAGAAGTTGTTTTGAAAACTACATCACATTACGTGTTCCACTCTCGAATACTCGACTGCTGTTGACAGAGTCTGTAGACCCTGTGATGCGATTGACATCACCGCTCCAAGGAACTTTTTCGGTCCACGGTTAACATACTTGAAAAGTGCAACTGTGGTACTCGTGTAGAGTCTGTGGGACATCGCAGCAAGCATCCTCTCTCAGAGTGCTTTGCGCTACGCTGCATTTACCCCTGTCGGGGTCTCGCCATTTTTTACAGGATTCCTGCTCTATCTGACTGTTTTACCGATCGCAAAATGTTTTTTTTTAAATCTCGAAATACACTAAACAGTTATTCAGTGTATTTCAAAACGAAAGTTTCACAATGTTTGAAAGCAGCGTTTTGACAAATTACTCTGGAGCTATATGTTGCGGAAATATATATCGGTGAGTAGCGACTGATATCAATTCACCAAGTTAGACGGTCGCCATGTTCGTTCACTGTGGCAACAGATGACCGCGGTTCAACTCCGACACAGCCCGTGAGATCCATACAGCGCTAAATGGAGAGGAGCAAAAGTAGTAGGGAATGCAGGTTTCAGGTCGTACACAAGCCTCCCAAATGCACATAGCCTCCCAAATAGCCTCCGAGCGCTGTCATACGTCATTGTCGATTTTTATTCGTATAAATTATTGCGTCTGGATATTAATAAATTATATGCGTTATAATTTTACCTGAATATAATATTAAAGATCTACATACGGTATTATAAATAAATCTTCCGAATTCATACGTTAATCGTTTAAATAGTCTATATTTTAGGTTTCATTCCGCTTTTACAAAAAGGTGATATTTCGATATATATTTTTATACGGGTTCATAGCAATAAATTATCCGAATCTGTACGTTAAGCGTTCATATATATTGTAGTTTTTACAAATTGCAATTAGCATTACCAAACACTCGGTGACACTCGACTACTAATTACGGTATATAGTCAACCTCGCTATACGGCTAGAAAGCGGTCATGATACATAATTGTATCGATTTTAATACCGAAGGAGTGTGTGTGTTGTGGTAACAGGTGTGGTCGAATAACAGAAACCACTAATAACTCACAGAACTCGATTGCAATTAGCATATGATAATATTGGGGAGTTTGAGTGTTTATATATACAGACCGATATCTATTTAATTAGGGCAATTATACATTCAGCGTATAGCGGGAGTTGAATGGGCATATCGTGAAATAGATCATTATTTGAGATTCGTTTGGCGAAATATATATATATCTCTAATAGAATTCAACTTATAGCTTACTTCGGAATGGCGAATTTACTGAAAAATATCATCGAACCTAGAGAATCGTCCGTAAGTATTGTAATTTTATCGCGATCTACTCACGGATAATACCGACTTTGTCGATATAACGATGTACATAGCGAACGGTGTTGTAAATGTTTGATTATAAATGATTTGAATACAAGGTCTACTACCTTTTAATATTTCAACACTATATTTTTTATAGGCTAACAACTCTACGTGGGTCGGATTCGTACGAGAAAATACGGACATTTTAGGTAGTTCCGGTTGGCCTAGTTTGGAGACTGTATTCGTTGAAACACGGTCCGTTTATAATGACGATGATTGGAATGCGGGTATAAGAAGTCCGACGTCTATTCTCCTAAATAATTCCCCTTCACTTCCGGAGATTAAAACACGTAAATGTGTAGAAGAATTATCCCGTTTATTCTCGCCCCGAGTTTGCAAAAACTGTAATCAGCCATTAAGCGTCGAAGTTTGCGGAAAATGTCGCGTTAGTTTATGTCGAGATTGCGTGTGTTTCGCTCGACAGGTGTCATTCGGGGTTTTTATGTGTCCGAGCTGTTGTAGTTGTGAGTTTTGCGGTTATTGGCCACGGAAACTTTCCAAATAATCAAAACTGGGGATAACGATAAACAGCTACTACGCATATTTTTGAGGGACTATTCTTGGACTTGCGCAGATTTTTAGGAACTTTTCGTGAACTTTGGGGGACTTCCTCGGACTATTGTTGGATTTGTGGGGATTTTAAGAACTTTTCATGAACTTTTGGGGACAGTGAGTGAGTGAGTGAGTGAGTGAGTGAGGAACTTTTCTTGGACTAGTCTTGGACTATTCTTGGATTTGTGTGGATTTTAAGAACTTTTCATAAACTTTTAGGGACAGTGAGTGAGTGAGTGAGTGAGTGAGTGAGTGAGTGAGTGAGGGATTTTTCTTGGACTATTCTTGGATTTGTGTGAATCTTAAGAACTTTTCATGAACTTTTAGGGACAGTGAGTGAGTGAGTGAGTGAATGAGTGAGCGAGCGAGCGAGTGAGTGAGGGACTTTTCTTGGATTATTCTTGGATTTGTGTGAATTTTAAGAACTTTTCATGAACTTTTAGGGACAGTGAGTGAGTGAGTGAGTGAGTGAGTGAGTGAGGGACTTTTCTTGGACTAGTCTTGGACTATTCTTGGATTTGTGTGGATTTTAAGAACTTTTCATAAACTTTTAGGGACAGTGAGTGAGTGAGTGAGTGAGTGAGTGAGTGAGTGGGTGAGTGAGCGAGTTTTCTTGGACTAGTCTTGGACTATTCTTGGATTTGTGTGGATTTTAAGAACTTTTCATAAACTTTTAGGGACAGTGAGTGAGTGAGGGACTTTTCTTGGACTAGTCTTGGACTATTCTTGGATTTGTGTGGATTTTAAGAACTTTTCATGAGCTTTTTGGGGACAGTGAGTGAGTGAGTGAGTGAGTGAGTGAGTGAATGAGTGAGTGAGTGAGGGACTTTTCTTGGACTAGTCTTGGACTTTTCTTGGACTAGTTTTGGACTATTCTTGGATTTGTGTGGATTTTAAGAACTCTTCATGAACTTTTAGGTACTATTCTTGGACTATTCTTGGACCTGTGTGGATTTTAAGAACTTTTCTGGAACTTTTGTGGAAAACAATAAAGAGCTGCTACACCTATCTATGAATGGTATATTCATTATCACTGGATACTCGTTGTAACCGACTATCGCCCATATAAAGTCATATCGAAACGGCTCTGGACGGTTGCTGAAAGAAAGAAGAACGCAACATCGGTTGTTAAAGTTCAAAGTATATATTTATTAATACAAATTAATTTAGTAATGACAGTTTCAAGACGAAAATGCAAACTGAGCAATCCTAGTACCCAAACACTAATTCCATTCCATTTCCATAACTCTGTGAAAGAGCATCCGTTTCTTAGTCGCCATTACTTTCTGATGAATCGGGTGCTTTCGTAGTTTGCTCCGTAACCTTAAATTACGGACGTAGATATTTCGGAACCTTGTCTGAATTCTAGGTAAAAGCATTCGGCTAAAGAGAAATGACTCTATTTGCCAACAGTGGGCGTCGTTTCATTCGTCATCATCGGAGTTATCTCCCACTAGTTCCCGTTTTTGTCACAAGGGCAATGAGTGGTCAATACGACCGAACATGGAAAAACCCTGATGTAAGATGAGGACCCGGATGTAAAACTACAATACCCAGGAAGTGACCTTAAGTTAACTTAAGTTAAGTTAACAACCGATGTTGCGTTCTTCTTTCTTTCAGCCACCGTCCAGAGTCGTTTCGATATGACTTTATATGGGCGATAGTCGGTTACAACGAGTATCCAGTGATAATAAATATACCATTCATAGATAGGTGTAGCAGCTCTTTATTGTTTTCCACAAAAGTTCATGAAAAGTTCTTAAAATCCACACAAGTCCAAGAATAGTCCAAGAATAGTACCTAAAAGTTCATGAAGAGTTCTTAAAATCCACACAAATCCAAGAATAGTCCAAGACTAGTCCAAGAAAAGTCCAAGAATAGACCAAGACTAGTCCAAGAAAAGTCCCTCACTCACTCACTCACTCGCTCGCTGTCCCCAAAAGTTCATGAAAAGTTCTTAAAATCCACACAAATCCAAGAATAGTCCAAGACTAGTCCAAGAAAAGTCCCTCACTCACTCACTCATTCACTCACTCGCTCACTCACTGTCCCCAAAAGTTCATGAAAAGTTCTTAAAATTCACACAAATCCAAGAATAGTCCAAGACTAGTCCAAGAAAAGTCCCTCACTCACTCACTCATTCACTCACTCGCTCACTCACTGTCCCCAAAAGTTCATGAAAAGTTCTTAAAATTCACACAAATCCAAGAATAGTCCAAGACTAGTCCAAGAAAAGTCCCTCACTCACTCGCTCGCTCGCTCCCTCACTCACTCACTCACTCACTCACTCACTCACTCACTCACTGTCCCTAAAAGTTTATGAAAAGTTCTTAAAATCCACACAAATCCAGGAATAGTCCAAGACTAGTCCAAGAAAAGTCCCTCATTCACTCACTCACTCACTCACTCGCTCACTCACTGTCCCCAAAAGTTTATAAAAAGTTCTTAAAATTCACACAAATCCAAGAATAGTCCAAGAAAAGTCCCTCACTCACTCACTCACTCACTCACTCGCTCGCTCGCTCACTAACTCACTCACTCACTCACTCACTCACTCACGCACTCACTCACTCACTGTCCCTAAAAGTTTATGAAAAGTTCTTAAAATCCACACAAATCCAAGAATAGTCCAAGACTAGTCCAAGAAAAGTCCCTCACTCACTCACTCACTCACTCACTCACTCACTGTCCCCAAACGTTCATGAAAAGTTCCTAAAA
>JAVTVY010012572.1:0-52480 GCA_036873755.1 Hanleya hanleyi
GCATGATGGGCCTTCACCAGAGAAAGATTCAGAGGATTCAGATGATGTAAGTATCTCACTGTCATATTATTTATTTGACAATTCATTCCTATTACAATGTTATTATACTTAGCGTCCGATTAAGTAAACTTTTCTGGGTATCTGCCATGGGATTCAAGAAAATTTGTGACATCGTGATTGGTAGCACTGGATTTTTTTGTTAAACTGTTAACATTGTCACAGTGAATGTTTTGATAATGTGTTCCATGAAGATTTGTTTGATATGATGTATAATAATTTTAATATAACTTATGCAAATTGATATTGACAAATTATTATACATTTCTTCAATCAGATTCATACTGAATCCCAGTCTCCACCTCGACATCAGAAATCTGACAGAGATAACATTCCCCTGCATGATGGTACAGATGTGACGAGGGGTCAGTTTCTCCTGCTTATCCTGTCATATATACTACGACATAAGCTCTCGGGACTGGCACTGAGTGATCTTCTCCAGCTTCTAAACCTAGTCATGCCTGGGTGCCTTCCAAAGTCTAAGTACTTATTAGAGAAACTGTTCAAATCTGCATGGAATTATGAACAACATCACTACTGTCCGAATTGCAACAACTACTTTGGGACCTCATTGCCAGAGGCTTGCGATGTTTGTGGTGAGATGCCCCCACCTAAAAGTGAAACTTTTTTCTTGGTGATGCCTCTTGCTAAACAGGTAAAAGACCTGGCTGTCAATCATGGACTCTTTGATAAAATCTGTTCCCGTGGAGACTGTTCACACGAAAATATACATGACGTGTGTTGTGGAGAACTTTATCAACGCAGACCTATAAAGAAACTGTTAAGTAAGGAGGACAACATTTCCCTGACCTGGAGCTGTGATGGTGTACCCGTTTTCTCTTCCTCAAAATATTCTATTTGGCCAATTGTTGCTACCGTCAACGAGCTACCATACCACCTTCGTCGTGACCATGTCCTGTTGTATGCACTTTGGTTCGGCAAGACTAAGCCGCATATGTCTTGCTACCTTCAGCCCTTCGTGGATGAACTGACAGTCCTCTCCAAGCAAGGTGTTGACTGGGTGGACCGAAATGGCATGCCTCACAACACGAAGGTTGTAGCAGGAGTTTGCGCCTGCGACACTCCTGCCAGGGCATTGCTTCAGAACTTTACTCAATTCAATGGTCACCATGGCTGTAGTTTCTGTGTTCACGAGGGGAAAGAAGTCCCAAAGGGGAATGGGCGTGTCAGGATTTACCCATTGTCCGAGACTGTGCCAGTTGCACGAACAGATGAGACAACACAGAAGCATGCAGAGAAGGCTACTAAGGATGGGGCTGCAAGCTGTGGTGTGAAGGGGCCGAGTGTCCTTATGCTGATTCCTCATTTTGACATTGTTGACAGCTTTTCACCAGAATACATGCATGCGGTACTTCTCGGGGTGGTCAGACAAGTTGTAGCCTTATGGATCGATACATGTCATCACGGAGAGCCATATTACCTTGGCCAGAAGAAGTTGGAAGAGTTGAACCAACGGTTGCTTTCCATCAAACCACCGAAGGAAATTCGACGACAACCCCGTTCCCTCACTGAAAGGAAATACTGGAAAGCATCTGAGTGGAGACATTTCTTGATGATCTACTCGGGTGTTGTGCTGCGTGATATTTTGCCAAAGTCATTTTACCAGCACTGGCTTTTGTTGGTGAATGGTATAAGTCTATTGATGGGTACCTGCATTACACCTGGGGAGTTGGAGACCGCAGATCTGTGTCTTCTGAAATTTGTTGCACAGATGCCTGAACTTTATGGAATAGAACACCTCTCTTTCAACGTTCATCTGTTGACACATCTCAGAACTGCTGTGGAAAACCAGGGTCCACTATGGTCAACCTCAGCTTTTGTTTTTGAGGATGCCTATGGAAAGCTCCAGAACCTCTCCCATGGAACACAGCATGTGCCTCAACAAATGTTTAAAGCCTTCTTTGCCAGTCGAGAACTCTCTCTGTTGGCAGGGTTGTACTTGCCAGATGCCCGCCAAGACGTCATCTCTATGTTCCATTCCCTGTCATCAACTATATCAATATTGAAGAAAAGCAACAAAATGGGTGATTTCGTCGGATTAGGTACCCCAGCACTCCGACGACTTACAGTTACAGAGAGATTGGCCATTGAGGAAACTGTCGGCACCAGGATCGAGGACCGAATGTGTACTTTCTACAACCGATTTGTCCTGAATGGCAAGTTGTTCACAACTGAGCGTTATGCAGCATCTTTCAAGCGTGATGATTCTGTGGTGGAGGTAGCTGGACAACGGAAGAAAGTTTGTGCAATCCAAGGAGCAGTTGTTGTTAAGACACCATGTGCTTGTGCAGAAGAATGTTCCTGTGTGTCTATGTTCCTTCTTGTGCAGCCTCGGACTGTTAAAGCAATACATTGTTTTGATTCATATGTTGGAATTAATTTGTCCAGCTTTATTCATGCTGTTGATGGGGATACCCCAGGACCTCTTACTGCTTGTAAACCAGACTCTGTAACCGGCAAGTTCGTGACTTTGAATGAAAAGTACCTGGTGAAACTTCCCATGTTTGAACTAGACTGAACATTCTGCATTCATATTTAAATGACTTTTGCCTTTTACTGAAGTATTTGTAACTATGGGCACATCATATTAGTTAATATTATACACTAAGCACTGTTGCATGTACACTGTTTGCTATTACATTTGGCTGACTATCATGTATTTTGAAGAACGGGTTTTATGTGCTACAGACTTGTTAATTAGACAGTTTTATTTATCAGACGCAGCTCACTAAAGTTAGGTTTGCATATAATATATATTTTAAGTTTTACAAATTGAGGATGCTATTCTATTTTATTTGTCTATCAATAGTGCACTGAATAATAATATTGTATAAATACAATATATATGGTACATGTAGCCATCTTGTCAATGCTTTAGATAACTGCTGTCCTGATTCTTGCTGTTAGTTGATTAGATCAAATGATGTTTGAATTTTTTATCCATAAGGTATATTAACCAGATGCAAAAAATATTGGCTATCAGTATCATTATTTCTTTTCAAAGAAATATTTTGTATCTTGGTTTAATTATTGAAAAGTAACTTTTCCATTTTGTTTGTCTGTTACAATTTGCTTTTGTCATGCATCATCAGACATGTGACGTGTAATACAGCAAATAAAGAAAAAATACTTGGCCATATTCTTGTATAATTGCTTTCAATGTGATTGGGGACAAGTTCCTAATAACTTACTTTATCATTTATACTGTGTGTATTCCCCATATAATACCCATGCTAGAGTACACCACTGACGCATATTCTATGGTATACTACAGTGAATCTATAGTATATTATATGGTATACTGCAGCAAATACTAAATACTACCACAGATGTACCATAGTATAACGCAAGTACTAAATATTCTAAGCTATATTTTATTGAATCTGTGGTATATTCCAAGAAATACTATAGTATAATATCTGTACTATAGTATATCACAGATATTCTAAGGTATACTATAGCGAATCTATGGTACACCACAGAGTACTATAGTGTACTACAGTTTACTAGAGTTTACTATACTTCTACTATAATATACTATAGTATATCATAGTACTTTTTCATAAGGGCGTCTAGCGTAGTTTGACCTTAATTTCCATTTAGAGGCTTCATATTAATTTTTGTTGAACAGCAAGTTACATGTAGATTACTCAAAATTTTGCTGCACTGGGGCCTGTTTATTTACTCGGATATTATATTTATTCGACAATATTTGCGGCATGCCTAAGCCGTCGAATTATTTTGTATCTGGCCAACGCATGGGCAGTAAATCATTATTTTGTTTGTAATAAAATCAGCAAAGTTAGAGACTTCCGAATCATCCAAGAGGTGTTATAGATCTGTAATTTTGAAGAAGGACAGCACATGACTCGAAAATGGCGCTTACGTTGGGGTTACGTCGGTAGAGTTTAGCTGATTGGCTGACATCACGTGGTGTTGATTTTAGGAGGTTTCCGCTTATGGTTGCCAAAAGTAGGCTGAAAATGGATACGCGCGCTCTCGGGGTCTGTCTTACCGCGTATAGATGACCCAGATGCTTACAGGTTGGGTCGGCGGGTCATGTAAGAACGTATATAGACGTCAGTGGCGACATACATTATACAGCCGTCGTCCACAAAATAATTGGCATGTCAATAACTAAAAGTCCTTTTACATGTACATTCGATGGTTAGCACACATTCCGAATGGGGATAAAATGAAACTTAAACCAACAATTTGATTTCTTTTATTAGAGAATGTGTCACACAGTTAACCCTATCTGGCCTGGGCTTTTTGCGACCTGTCCAAGCAAAAACTGTAGGATAAATGAGTAAAATAATAGCTGATATGAAATAAAATAGATTTTGCTCAATTTTCTTCGAAGAAAAGTCGAAATTTTGAAGAATAATGACGAAAACACCACTTTTCCGGTACCCCAGATGACCGCCATCTTGAGTTTACCCATGACCCTCTACTCGGGGGATTATGCAAATAGGCTTAAAATGATCCCAATATGATAAACTAGAAAATAGCGAAGGGTTAGTTTTCATTTTTTTGCTATTCTGGAGATAGGGGAGAAAGTTTGGTAGAGGGGGACCATAAGCCCCCCCACCCCCTCCAAGGCCAGATAGGGTTAATGTTAGTAAATGCCACTGAAGAACCTAAGAAGGAAAAGCGTATGGCGCAGGTATATATATACCATTTGTTCCTCATGTCATCTCAATTATAAAAAAAGACGACTCCAATTTTGTGACCTCTGCGTTCCCAATATTTTTCCCCATGGTCTATTAGGTCAGATTTATTAAAAGTCTTCCGTATTATTACATACTGGTCAATAATTGAAGGGTAAAATATGCCAACAGCTAATGGGAAGTTTTAGAAATTAGATTTTCTGGTAGTGGAAAATATTTGTCATTCTTGATGTGAGCAGACTATACTATGCGCACGGTTAATGTCTGAATGACGCTAGGTTTGCATTGTCTCGAAGCGTGTCGGTGAACAATTCAACGTGTCAAACTAAAATACATTTCATGAACATATTATATTGCAATAAAAAACAACCTTCTGGATGGATTGAGGACTATCCTACATTTTTTTTAGAGTATCGCCCCTTTGTGACACTCTCCAGTCAAGTAGAGAGAAAAGTTGTATGTATCTTGAAATACACGTATAAACACTTTGCTTCTAATCTCGACACCGTATTGTGAATTAAACTTGACGTTTTCCACGCCTGACACAAGCGTTAAGCATTTGACAGAACATAACAATTGAGCTGTTCATCAACCATTATTCTACGAGAAGTAGAGTGACTGAAAATCAATTTTTACAGCTTGATAAATCACCCAAAATATCCGAAGACCATAAAAGGATGCGAGGTGCCCGGGAATTTATACGTTCTTGACAAAAACAAACATGGACGTTTATCGACGCTGCACGACTTCAGTATACATCGTTATAAGTTGGATATGTAGTTTGAGAAGGACAACTAATTAGCAGTCTAGCGTAGTTTGCCCATAATTTCATTAAAAAAAATGTTGAACGGCTAGCCACATGTAGAATAATCAGATTTGTGCTGCATTGGGGAATATTTATTTATTGGGGATATTATATTTATTCGACAATATTGGTGTCATGCTTATGCTGCCGAAGTAGTTGGTATCCGGCCAATTTTTCGGGGGAAATTTTATCTCCCTTGATCAAAACAAGCTGCGAATTTTTATGTAATCAGGCATTAAGGTTATTGAGTCACGCCTCTACTGTTCATATATTAATAAAGGTATTATTAACAGTTTAATTCACATTTGAACTTCTGAATGAAGTACTGTTCCTTTGTCTGTCGCCTGACTGTATCATTTTATAAAACGGAAAGATACTAAATTTCGTTTCAAGATCACTAGCACATTCTGCAATATGTTTGCTAACCTTGAGATGCCTTTTATATATATATATAGCTTTATTTTCTGAGGGTAACGTATTTCAATACGTTTACTCTGCCAGTTACAAAACTGTTCTGCCCGAAGGCTCTCCAACAAAAACGACATCTGATTAAAATTATTTAACGATCTTTACAATAGTTACAAGATATTTCTAATAATTCAACTTAAGTTGATTTATGTAGAAATAAATTGGCAATATATTCAAGACACATTCGCTGTGCTTATATGAGAAAGCTGTTTCAATCTTTATTGGATGCTGTGGACAATAACAAACTTCAAGAGTTTCAAAATATATTCATCTGAGTAGCCAGAAACTTTTCGACCAGGCGACCATGATCAGGCGATGTAGAATCGGCTATACCTGATTAACTCACGAACATTTACTTTTTGGATTTTAAGATTGTAAGAGATTCTTTTTATCGAGTAGCTACTTTAGAAGATCTTGTTAGTCGGGTGAAAGAAGACTGTATCTTAGGTTATTTGAGAGAAATCGGTTTGTTGCATAAGTTTTAATGTGTGTATGTTTTAATGTGTTGGATTACTAAGTTATTAACTTGAATACTTAGAATTTCGTTTGATCGTCGATATATAGTTGAAATATTGCTGAACGCGACGTTAAACCTTAATTCTCTTTCACCCTCCGTCGCCAGATGTCCCACCTCTGGCATATCGCTTCAATTTAATTCCAGATGGGATATAAGGTAATCTTGGTCTACAACTTAATGAAATATACCAGAACAAATTGAAATGTGTATTACTCGGACGATCTGTTAATAGATCTTTTAGAATAATTTGGAAATTAACAAATCCGCTAACGGCGATTGCTTTTGGTACTTACCTTCGACGTTAAACTTTAATTCTCTCTCTCTCTCTCTCCTGGTACTTGTCGCTGTCTCTAGTTTGTACTATTGCCCCCAGCTGTATGAAAAAGGGGAGATAACTATCATTTTCAACTGTCAAAATGTTGCTGATAATATGGATGTCCTACTCCCAGCCCACATAAATTACCATTGTTTGTGGCTCCCTGAGCAAATATTTAATGCTCCAATATGACCATTGTTTTCTCCATGGGCTTGCTGTGTTCTGGTGAATATATAATGTGCTCTAGAGTGTGATTTTCCATATTGACATGTCCCACCATTATTAAAGGTTGGCTCATCCATTCATCGTTGGCGATGGAATAGTATGGGGTAGTATTCCAGTCTAGTTTTAATCAAGACAGACAATTGCATTGTACTATAGAGGTAAACATTTTATGAACGATATTCCATTCGTGTCCTGGAATCGAATTCGTCGCCGACAAATGCGGATGATGGAGAACAATGGTTATATGTCGGATTACAGAGTGAACCATTGCTGTGATTGTACCTGAATAAATGAGAACGAGTGTTTGTAGGAAACCATCTTGTGTTTTCATTATTTTTCTTATATACACAGGTGGAATTTGTTCTAACTGTCATAAGAACTAGAGGTCTTTCGATTATTGACGCGGAGATGATTTTATGGACGACGGCTGAATATTGAATGTCGGATCTGACGCCTGCTATTGAACCGTTCTATTTTCATGGCGCTCATAATTGGTGCTCGCCATACAAGTTGCGAAAAACCTTTTGAGTATTTTGAAATACATACACGTATAATCTCCTTGAACCTAGTGGTCACTATAATGCGAGTAAAATTTATTGTTTTTTCCACGCCTGACACGAGCATTAATCATTTGGTCCGGCCTGAAAAATTTAGCGACAAAAGCTGATAAAACAAACCAATTAAGCAACCATTATTCCATGAGCAGAAGAATGAATGAAAAATCATTTTTTTTAACAACTTGACAAATCACCAATAATATCTGAGGACCTTAAATTGATGCGAGACGCCCGGGGATTTTTACGTTATCGACAAAAACAAACAAAGACGATTACCGACGCTGGCTCCAGCACACATCCTTATCGAGTTGGATATGGAGTTAAATAATTAACAGTCTAGCCTAGTTTGCAATGTACTAGTTTTAGTTGAACAGCAAGCCACATGTAGATTAATCCAATTTTAAGGACATTGGGGAATATTTATTTATTTATACGGATATATATATTCGTCAATCTTTTTCCCATGCCTAAACTGGTAAACGATTTTGTTCATGGCCGTTTGGAACTCATTTTGGAAGAAAATCGTCAAAGTAGGGTTATCCCGCGTGATTCAAGCGAGCTTCATCAACAGAGAATGTGTGTGGAATGGGCCATTAAGGATATTGAACTCCCGCTCCCCCTGCTGAAAATCTGGTACATTCTTTACAACAAAAATAGTGCTACTTAACAATGTCACTATATAAACACCTCAACAAAAGTAAGTTCCCCTCTAAACATTGGTTAATATTTTCTAAGATATTTATGCGATTGTAACGAGATTTCCCACAGAGCATTAGTTTGACCAGCGCAACAATCAGTGAAAATGATTACCCTGTAGATGGTGCTATGCCTAAATGAACATGAATTCAATGCAAGACGGTCGCATTTCAAAAATTGCAAAACAGATTATCAAAGACAGATTTTATTCAATCACGAACAAATCTTAACAGGTAGAGCAAAGACAGTGATATCCAATCACACGGTTTGACCAGAACAGCAATCAGTGAATATGATTACCGTGCAGGTGGTGCTATGCCTTAACCCTCTCAGTCCTGGAGGGCCATTATGGCCCCCTTCTATCAAACTTCCTCTCCTATCTCCGGAGCGACAACAAAATGAAATCAGACTTTTTAGTTTGTCATATTTGGGTCATTTTTAACGTAAATGCATACCCCCAGAGCAGAGGATCATGGGTAAATCACTGGAACTTTTGGGACCTGTCCAGATCTGGGAGGCTATTTCGTCATCCCCCCGCCCCCCACCCCACCCCCAATGGTTTTTTACCTCTGGAGATTGGATGCTGAAACTTACCAAACCAGACCCTACCAGAACATGATGCAAACATTTGATGACGTCACAGTGACGTCATTTTCAAAAAAGCATTTTTGAGCGATTTTCTTTGTCAGATTTTTCGAATTTTTTATTTATGTATTTTCTTTGCAAAAACTGCACGATAAATTAGTAAATAATAGTCCAATGTGAAATAAAATCATTTTCACCCACTTTTCCGCGAGGAAAAGCAGATGAAAACATCACTTTTCTGGTACCTCACATGGCTGCCATCTTGGATTTACCCATGATCCTCTGTTCGGGGGGTATGCAAATACGTCCAAACTGACCCCAATATGACAAACTAAAAAGTCTGCTTTCATTTTGTTGTTGCTCCGGAGATAGGAGAGAACGTTTGATAGGAGGGGGCCATAATGGCTCTCCAGGCCTGACAGGGTTAAGGCATAGCACCACCTACACGGTATTCATATTCACTGATTGCTGCTCTGGTCAAACCGTGTGATTGGATAGCACTGTCTTTGCTTTAGCGGTTAGGATTTGTTAGTTATTGAATAAAATCTGTCTTTGATAATCTGCTTTGCAATTCATGGAAATGCTACCGACTTGCATTCAATGCATGCTCATTCAGGCATAGCACCATGTGCAGGGCAATCTTTTTCACCGATTGTTGCTCTGGTCAAACCGTGTGATTGGATAGCACTGTTTTTGCTCCACCTGTTAGGATTTGTTCATGATTGAATAAAATCTGTCTTTGATAATCTGTTTTGCAATTTTTGAAATGCGACCGTCTTGCATTGAATCCATGCGCATTCAGGCATAGCGCCACCTGTAAGGTAATCATTTTCTCTGATTGTTGCGCCGGTCAAACTGATGCTCTGTGAGAAATCTCGTTACAATCGCATAACTATCTTAGAAAATATTAGCCAATGTTTAGGAGGGGACCTACTTTTGTTGAGGTGTTTATATTAAAGGATTTCCGGTATTATTCAGGATTAAAATAATATTGCATCACCAAACGTGTCAAGAGAGCGAGAGTGAGAGACTAAAGGTTTATTGTCGCGTTCAGCAATATTTAAGCTATATAGCGACGATCAAACACAATTCTAAGTATTCTAACAAAAACAATTCAGCAATCCAGAAGTAATCAACACAACACACCAAAAGACATTACAACTCGTGCAACAAACCGATTTCTCTCAAATAACCTAAGGTTCAATCTTCTTTCACCCGACTAAAAAGATCTTCTAAAGCAACTGTTCCATAAAAAGACTCTCTTAAAATCTATACAGTCGACAAGAAAATGTTGCACTGTGAGATTTTCGTGGCATGGAATACACCTCGGGACTGGCTCTTTTTTATCAAATGTTCATGAGTTAATCGCGTATGACCGATCCTACATCGAAACGTTTCTGGCTGTTCAGATGAGTATAGCCTACAGTTTTTTGGAACTCATGAAGTTTGTTATTATCCACAGAAAGAGAGAGAAAGAATTAACGTTTAACCTCGGGTTCAACAATATTTCAGCTATATAGCGACGATCGAACAAAATTCTAGGTATTCAAGTTAATAACTCAGTAAACTCAAGCATAAAAAACATGTACATAGATTTAAATTTATACAACAAACCGATCTCTCTTCCTTTACTGGAATAAAAAAACATTCCAAAGTAGCTGCTCGATAAAAGTATCTCTTACAATCTTAAACCCTATACCGTTGATAAGAATGCGTTTCACTGTGATATCTGCGTGGCATGGAATACATCTTGGGACTGGCTCTTTTTGTAGACATCCCATAAAGATTGAGATAGCTTTCTAACCTAAGTACAGATAGAGGGTCGCTATATCGGATTCCAACAGGATCAACCTCATTATCAAATATCAGTCCACTTCTAGAAAAGCTTATTTCTTTTACAATTACTTTCTGATAGAAAACATATTCAACCAAAATTCCGTGTATTTTCGGAACTATGACATAAAAATATTTGAGACACGAAAGCTGAATATACAATTAGACACACATGTAGGATTTCAGATACTCGGGATCAATAACTTTTGAGAGATGAAGCATTTTTTTCGTGTAAATCTGGCGCAAAAACGGAGAGCGACCATTCAGTTTTCACGCCTCTGTTCCGGGGTCATGATTTAAAATGACAGTAGTTAGGTTTGAAAGTCTAAATCAGTTTTCTGAGCTTTTCTCACAAGAGAAAATGTTGTATACCAAAAAACTGGGATACAATTTATAATACTTTGTACATAAAATAAAATGACATTAAATTCTGGGCTCTTTATCCTCAAAACGCTGTTAAACGTAGAAATATTTGTTGGAAAAGAATGTGTCAGGTTCCAGACACGACATCATGTAACATATATATATATATACAGATGCGACATATAGAGACCGGACACAACCGTACGAACGGGCATATGGACAAACGAGCGGACGGAAATCGCCATCACGTAATACTTTCGCCTTATTGTCGAAAAAACCATCACTTTCAACTATCAAAATTTCATATTTGAGACCGGTGGTTAATCTGATGTACATGCACCCACAAAAATTACGAAAGTTTTTGGCTTCAAAAGCAAATATTTAGTGTTCCAATATTGCCACCGGTTTTCTCCACGGGTTTGATATGACTTGATGGATATAAAATGTGGCCTGCTATTCGACTGATTTTTATTTTCCGCTGTGACATCCTCCATTATTTAAGGTTGACACATTCATTCGTCGATCGTAATGGAATAGTATGGGGTGGTATTCCAGTCTACTTTTAATCAAGGCAGGCAATTGTATTAACATTTTTGATCGATATAGCTTTCGTGTCCTGGAATCGATTGTCTCAGAAAGGACCATAAGGATGAGCTTGAAGGAGAAGCTTAGCAATGTATATATGTCAGATTACAGGACGAGCCTTTGTTGCGATTGTACCTGAATAAATGAGAACGAGTGTATTGTAAAGATTTATATTGATGGCTCTTACATGATTTGTCATATTCGGAGAATGGTGTCAGCAGAGGTCAAAAGGTCACGAACTATATTTCACATGGAAAAGCGTGATGTGTGGTGTTTGTAGAACCCCGGGGAGTTTTCAGACCCCCATTTGACTATTTTGATTGGATATCGTTAAAGGAAAATGTCAAGTCTCAGGTTTCCAATATAAACATTCTTCCTCTATAACTCACCGCCACAGTTATGAGCCAGGTGCATGATTCTTTGGTAAAGGTATAACCATGAACCCCATCTTGTTACCGATGGCTTAGTCCTCAAAGACACGCTCGTTGTTTACCTCTCGTGGATAGCACACATCACCAATAATGAAGGACTGTGCCGAGTATGGATTGTCTAGATACTGGTCGCTAACAGCCCGCAGTGCTGATCTAGTTCAAGCAAGGCTCAGCCCAGATGTAATCAGCACAGTTGTGTGGACAAGAACACAGCATCGGAATAATACCATGTGTATATGGCTCAACCAAAAAAAAAGAATCGTTGAAAACATCATCATTGAAAACTGTTGACCGCTTCTCTCTTGCAGGAAACTAGCCTATGTTTATGTATACTATGATTGTCTTTTTGAATTTGGTGCTAATACTGTTATATGGAATATGGAATAGGTCTTTGGATTATGGACGCGGATATTCTCTAATGGACGACGGCTGAATTATGAATGACGGATTAGACGCTTGTAATTATAATACAGCCATGTGGATGTCACGAATTCTGAGAAACTATTGACCTATGATCATGATGATGTCTAGACATTTTGGGACAATGACACTCTCCTACCAGTGTATGACCTCTCACCTTTCAAAGGTCATACGTATAGAACCTCATCATGTGTTGCTGATATCAATGAAAAATTTCAGATTACAAGCGTCTGGTCCATCATTCAGTATTCAGCCGTCGTCCATTAAAAAATTTCCGCATCCATAATTCAAAGGTCTATTCCATATATAGCATTAGCACCAAATTCCTAAAGACAATCATAGTATAAACATAGGCTGCAAGAAAAAGCGGTCAACAGTTTTCAATGATGCCGGCAAGACATCATGATGTTCCAAAATATCAAATCCGTATCGCTGATCAGTGTCCTTAATCCATATAATATAAAGTCATCATCTAGAGAATGGTGTATCTCAGTCACAATTATAGTGACAGTATATCACAGTATAGTCTTCCGGTTAACCTACCCTAAAGCAGTGTGTCGGCACCTCTTCCCACTTCCCTTATATGTGTTGTAATTTTTACCTATATATGGCGAGATTCTGCTGGTGGACGTTTCGTCCCCGAGGCCCGCCCCCTGTACAGACCTTTTAGTCTTTGATATATGTTGGCATGTGTGGGAAGTTAATGCTGGGTCGACATCGGGTCGTACGGATTAGTCTTTTGTGTTAAATGCCATCATTTTCATCTGACGACGATATAGCTCACCAATCGCCAGTGTACGAGTTGTCACAGCGACACAGCTCACCAATTACCAATATACGAGTTGTCAGAGTATTTCCATCATAGCTCTCTAGATTTGTATCTACTTCCGCTTATGCCGGTGCTAGGGGTCGCGTGGTCATATCATCCAAGTTGCCACATGAACAGGTACAATAAAAGCGTACCTGAGATACAACGCATATCGGTATCACGAATCGTTAGATTCTTGGTGTGTGCTTTAGGGAAGGTTAAACGGAAGACTATACTGTGAAGTCATGTGACTCTGTCAGTGTGTGGACACCTCTTCCCACTTCCCTTATATGTGTTGTAATTTTTACCTGTATATGGCGAGATTCTGCTGGTGGACGTTTCGTCCCCGAGGCCCGCCCCCTGTACAGACCTTTTGGTCTTTTATATATGTTGGCATGTGTGGGAAGTTGATGCTGGGCCGACATCGGGTCTTAGAGACTAGTCTTTTGTGTTAAATGCCGTCATTTTCATCTGACGACGATACAGCTCACCAATCCCCAGTGTACGAGTTGTCACAGCGAAACAGCTCACCAATTACCAATATACGAGTTGTCTTCCAATGAAACTTCATATATCTTGAAAAAGAGTTAAGTAATTCAGCTGTGAACCCATCCAATCCAGGGCTGAATCTTATCAGTACGCTGGTATCTGTTCCCACCACCATTGCATGTTGCGCTTATTTCTTCTTTTCAACCCTACCCGGCATGGTGTGAGGTGCCCCCCGACAACTCACAGCTGGCACTCCGTTACTTCATAGCCTGTCATATTTGGGGTATTTTGAGTAACCAACCGAGCAGTGCATCATGGGAAACTGAAATTGTTCGTCCGCTTTCTTCCAACTTTTGAACTTTTTCTCCCATGAAAGTTCACAACATTATTTTATTTCGGATTAAATAATTATTGCTTGAAATATTATGTGGCGTTTTGTTTTTTTTTGTTTTTTTGAAAATTGAAATTTTTACCTCATCGCGACCTCATCACAGCGACTTCACTTTCTAGTATGGCTTGATCCCAAGATATATTGTGAGAAGTTTCATCCCAGCCCAAGTAGTAAGAAATATATTTAGGGGCGAAATGGCGTCTCTCCTGGCCTGGGTATGCCTAAAATCGCCCAGCACAAGTAGGATTAACATTTCACTTTCTTTGACTTCTCCATCCAGAATGCCTGCTCCACCATCAGATAATTTAGTATTATTTTGCGGCTATGTGGTATATCTACAGATCATAATTCAGCTAGTCTGAAATATTCTTCTTAGATTTCTCTTTGTATATAATTGTTCTTTTTCACGTATAATTTCATCTTGTTCTGTTACAACTTCTTCACTTTATTTAACTTAGCCAGAAGCTCGGACAAGAATCTTCTTCCGGACAACGAAATTGAATAAAAATCACGATTCTGTAGTGATCACATAATTCACAGTGGGATGGTCTATGACTTTCTGTGCACTAAAAAAAGATTCCTTCCTTTTCAATGGGATAGAGTAATTAATACGATCATATTGGAATGAATCTAAGGATATTATTATTTCATATCAAGGGAATGTTTTCCTATTATTCCCTCGTCTCAAACGCATTTTGCGCTAATAATAGCTTAAGAATTTCATTGCCTGAAGATATGGGGCATATGGCGTATAGGCCAAATCTGATCGCATAGCCTATATACGAAACAATACTCTTAATTATACTTTATACTTCAAAGTCACACAAACGTTATTGCAGAAACTTGTAAAACAGGACTATATGATAAGACGCCCCCCACTCGAAGTTTCTCAAATTTGGCGATACATATCGCATGCTGGTAGTAAAGTAAAATCTATGGCGGTATGTTTCGTAACTTGTGTCTAATTCCGCTTAACCCGGGGCTAGGGACCGTGTTTCAAGATCCTTAAAGTGTTCATATGAAGAGTCACAATCGAAGCGTGACAGAGATATATCATACTATAGATAACGACTTTACAAATAAAACCATATGGATTAAGAATACTGATTAGCGATACGGATTGGATAATTTTGGAACATCATGATGTCATGCTGGCATCATTGAAAACTGTTGACCGCATCTCTCTTGCAGGAAATTAGCCTAGTTTTATGTATACTAAGATTTATTCTCTTAATTTCGTGCTTATGTTATATGAATTAGGTATTTGGATTATGGACACGGAAATTTTTTAATGGACGACGACTGAATATTGAATGGCGGACTAGACGCCTGTATTTTGCTCTATGAGATATATATTATATAACCTTTGACGGTGTTAACAAGAATAAAATGAGTGAATTCAATGTAAATGAACCAATAAGGCGGCGTCATTCAATATAATATATATTATTGTAGCTTGGATCGATACATGTGTATAATATCAGACGGTTATTTTTACACGAAGCCATCTAGGAGTGTTGAGTGTGCATTCGTTCTTCCGCTTACCGCTGTACAATATCTATCGGATGATCCCATGATAAAATCCAGAACCCATTCCGGCAGTTGCGCCGGCCCGACTAAATGATATGAAATCGATACGGTATCGGTAGATCCTTATCGACAAACGCTAGCCGACAAGCTTCGTTGGAGGCAAGACAAAAGGCCAGGGCAAGTCATAAAGCACGCTTCCAAGAACGTTAGCGCAAAACATCGCTGACGGGCAGCTTTTGTACCACAGTCGGTAAATAATCCGAGATTCCTTCGAGAGCGTTACAATTATGCAACGTTTAAAGGTAGCCTTTTTCCGATCATTTCGTCTTCTCTGAGCAGGAAGTGTTCCCTTGTCTTTGGTACTGCAATATTAACCTTAAACAGCTTCAAATATACCAGAAACCTGTCATATGTTACTTTTGAGCGATTTCTCAGTATAGTTACACCGATCACCACATTGCCAAGCCTTGTTCTGCTTGCGGAATTTGGATGCTGTGATATTCAGACGAGTAGTTCGACAATTCAAAATCACAACCATAACGTGGCAGTATAATTTAATATTTTATTGGCTAAAAATTTACCGTATTGATATACGAAATGCACGACTTGTACCATTTTGCCACAGCATTACGAACCTCCGCGTTACATTGATTATATCCAGTGACAGTATTTGAGATTCAATGCTAGTCTGCCTTGAGTTGTTTCGGATGTATTCACTGGAAGATAAAGCTGAGTACGTAAGAATAGATAGAATTCTGTTTTCTGATGACGCACATTGTTGGACCACTCGGACTATTTATCTTGAACTTTCAAAGGTAACGCATAAAGAACCCTACGCAAACGATGTATACTGGTGGGTGCGTTATATAGTTAAACACAATATTAAAAGGGTGATTGAAAACGATGCCGGTGTACTGACAAGTAGTCATAAGACCCCACAAACAAATATACTGACTGCATATTTCTAACACATCACAAGAACCAAAAATGATTCCTATGATGATTTGTATCCCAGCCACGCTTTTATTGTAGATGTTCATGTGGACATATTGAATTGTCATTACCACACGACCTCTAGCACCGGCTTGAGCGGTATTAGATGCAAATATTTCAGAGCCATCATGTAATAGCCCTATCAAGTCATCTTTTGGAAAATGATTAACTATGTGATCGCCAGATAGTTAAAAACGGCCCAAACGAGGGAGTATTTATTGATTGCAAATTCGTATTCAGAACAAATACCCGTGAGGCCCGACGCCGGCCAAGCACTTCATTCTCAACCATGTTTACAAGTCGCGAAAACTACAAAACCTCGCACTTGCATTCAATAAATACTCTCTCGTTTGGGCCGTATTTTGGCTATCTGACTGTCACATAGTTCATCATCTCTCAACGAAAGACTTGATAGGGCTGTTACATCAGCGCTCTGAAATATTTGTATAAACTACGTCCACGTGAACATCCACAATAAAAGCGTGGCTGGGATACAAATCATTACAGGGATCAGTTTTGGCTCAGTAAATTCGTCTGTGGGGTCATATGACTTCTTGTCAGTACGTCGGCATCGTTTTCCCCTTTTCAAGTCGCGTTTATTTATATAAATTTGCCATATTTCCAAAACAGGTGTGGTAGGGATTTCAAGTGAATGAAGTAAGGTGAGATAAGTGGAGGAGATTCTTATATCCTGCATGGTTAGTTTCGGAGGCAGTGGATGGAGATTAAAGCATGCGTTTAGAATATATCATACATGGAGAGGTAGGGTGTAATGACGGACTCCTGTGTTATGTGGTGGATATGGGATATACGGAATAGGGTTATTTTCAGTATGATAAAGTGAATGTATGTTATGTAATCTTTTAACATATGAGGAAACCTAAACTAGTAAATAGATTCACTCCAAATTTCATGTATTCCACACATCCAAATATATCCACGTGTATCCTTTGTCTATTTAGCGCCTGACTTCAAGCATAATTTTGCAAATATATCAGAATCTGCACAGATGAGATAAATTGTAATTATAACACAATACGTGCAAACATTTCTCTGAAAAAAATAATAAACTGATATAATATTGGATTTTGCATCTTGAATTTCTGTGCCCAAACCCATCGTGACACAAGGAAGATCTGCTTCAAATTTAATGTTTAATGGTTGAAACTCTATCGAACTTAGTATGCCGCGATACTCAAAGACGATGCACGACTATTTCTGTTTACATGCATGTATCGAAATACTACATCTGCCAAAGCGATTGTGCTAAACCGTGATTAAATTAGCATGCCAGACACCTGCATTTTTGGAAAAGCTTGCCTCTGGTATACACTTCTTCAATCTAGGTTGAATAAATCCAAAGCTAATTACTTACTATGTATGACAAAATAACGTATATGGGGGTTAGTGTATATAGAGGTGTGCCTATAGATCATGTTAGTGTTAATAATCAAGGTGTCCAAGTTTAGCTAGCAATAATGGGCCTATTTTGACATCATGACCCACAGGAGGTGAACACGGACGTTTATTCCTGTTCCCAAATTATGCTAGGGAGAAAATGGTGAGGAAACTTATAGTTGGAGTCGAATTATGGCCTTTAAAAATGATCTGTTGTAAGAGTTTGGGTCCCCCTGAACCAAACCTAATCTTCCAGTGGGATTTAATGTCGCTTTAAACAGTATCTGTCATATCTCGACGAACCAACTGGGCACCACTCAGCCAAGTTGCGTTTCTGTTGCTTCAAAGAAACACATCTTTGAAACAATTTTTGAAGCAACATGGAGTCAGACACCCGTCATCCAACCTGAGGACAGCACACCAGACAGAGACAGGACGCTTATATTGGACAATAATTGCAAGTGCCACTACAGTTCCAGACATCATATTATCAAGTTCCTGTTAAATAATCCGGGTATATTTCAATTCATATAGAAGACTTCATTTGTATTAAACTGGATAAAATCAAGCCTATAGTTGCAGTATTTTCCGACTGTGGTGCCTCGCGTGCGTGTAGATGTTAGTCGATATTCCGGAGATCTCTTTCCCCTCCTTCATCTCCTGTGCCGTGGTCAATCTGGACTTCTACACCACTGTAACAAAATAAAGATTACGAGTAAATCCTGCGTTTGCATCCTGCATGAACCCATCCCCCCCCAATACCATTCCTTTTCACACTTGTAAACCCCACGGGTGCCCAAGTTAGTCGCCTCTTACGACAAGCTATTTGAGAGGCTGATGCCCATTACGATGACCTGGAGTGTGCACAACGACACCCCCAGATCAATCTCCGGGATCCCCACGGGGCAGCAGTCACTGAAAACGCGTACATTCTTCAGCATGACCTTCAAAGTTTCTGGTTTGACCGACTACGCAAAATGGCGATAATAAAGCACGTTGGAGACTTCCTACCAATAAAACGCGTATTTAACGTTTGTATAGATAAGTGAAAAACCATATATAAGAGAAAAGAAAAGGAAATCAAAACGCAACTATTTTAATCTAGGCCGGTGGGAGCATCAAACGAGAGTGACAACGAATACGTCGCTAAACAAAAAAAAAATAAGGTAATGAACATATGAATGAATAAATTATGAATATTCACTTAGCAATTGGATGTAATACTCTGTCCATCTTCCTAAGCTTTAGATACACGAAGCTGTATACTGACGATTGTCAGTGCAATATATAAGATTCTCTATTTTTATCTAAGAATTTCCTCAATTCTGAAATTAGTCCACCCTTTTGCATCAATATTTCAATTGGATATCGTAAACGAGCCCCGAGAATGCAGCTGCACACTAATGTGAACAGATTAAAGATATTTGAGGTCTCTTGAACGAAACAGAAAAAGAAGAAGAAGAAATGTCATGCCATTACCGGGTTTGCTTAGTTCACTCGGTTTAGTGAGAAATGAAGAAGATGGAGCTGTTATCTCCAATCCATATACTCTCCGACGTGACTGGATTTCTTTGGCGAGAAGGGAAAGATTTACGTTTGCCAAATCGTCCCCTGCAATCTGTTTTGATTACGCAAACTCGATTACTGTATGTTTTTGCTCAATAAACGTCGATTTTGCAGCCCAGCTAATTATATTAGACCCAGCGACGACCTGAACGACATGTTATCTGGCAAACGATGCGTTTCAGACCATAAATCATTAGGATATTGCAGGAGGCGAAAGATTTAAGGAGCTAACGTCGTGAAGATTTTTGTTGGTTTATATCTGTATTTCTGGGGAATTATTGAACGTATTTCATATCGCTAACGTTCAACCCTTGCTCTTTATTTCTTATGATAGTTGACTTGAGAACGTAATAACGGACCTGGTAATGGGAATGGTCTTGATATCGATGCCCAGCTCAATGTGATCGTTAGAATTCTCGCTCTCGGATATTTTTTCTAATAGAAAAGAGCATCGGTGAGATGGAATTTATCAATTGCGATTGATTCAACCCTTCTGACTTTCACAAAGGTTTATCATTTTCTCTTTCCCACGCGCTCATCCTCTCATCCCTTCTTTGCCACAACTTCGGAACGAAATAAAAGGATTAAAAGATGAAACTTTTGCACTTCATTGCCTATCAAACAGGATCGTATTTGCAAAATCCTTGGTGTAATGCATTATGGGTAAATTGAACAATGCTTGCCTCATTTTCCGTCACTTGTTTTGAATCGATTATTCTTGCCCAAAAAAATAGCTTGAATCGAAGTGATCTTTTTACATAATTTGCCTACACAATATTTTATTTTGCAAAAATATCGGGTATGACGCCTCTGTATCCAAATTTTGTGGATTGTAAGATATCATTTTTTTTTGATCAATTTGACTCAATCCTCTTAACAGTTTACGTTCATATGTGACAGAAAACATAACTTCTCGGGGCGAACATATAACTTTATGCATATGCATATATATATACTTGTGCTCACTATGTGTGAGCATAGTTCATGTCTATTGCTAACATTTTTATTTCGTGAAGTGTATTTATGTTTTATTTTCGTTGTCTTCGCGTTTTCTCTACTTGCTTTATTGTAGAAGCCTCTTTGCAGTCTCAACATTTTCTTGCCAAACCACCCGTCCTCTTCAAAGAATTTAGAATACAAGCGTCTAGTCCGTAATTCAATGTTCAGCCGTCGTCCACTAAGGAATTTCCGCGTCCATAATCCAAAAACCTAATTCATATAACAGCATCCGCACCAAATTCAAAGAAAAGCCATCATCGTATACATAAACATAGGCTAGTTTCCTGCAAGAGAGAAGCGGTCAACAGTTTTCAGTGATGCCGGCAAGACATCATGATGTTCCAAAAATATCAAATCAATATCGCTGACCAGTATTCGTAATCCATATGATTTTCGATGTAAAGTCGTTGTGCACATGTAGAGAATGATGTACCGGTACCTCAGTCAAGCTTGGACTGTGACTGCTCATATGAACACCATGATGATCCTGACGTACATAAAAAATGAAACAAACCATGAATTCAGGAAACAATAATCAAGAAGGGCTGAATAAACAGCCGTGAAATATAATCGTTTAAGACCCCATGCGTTCTAGCATGACAACTTATTACATCCAACAAGTGTTACTTCTGGACTACACAGTTCACGAAAACAGCACTCGGTAAAAACGCGAGATGATAATATAAACAGCAGGTGGATAGAAACAGACTGGAAACATTATTGAATCTGACCAAACTCGGCTATGAGTATAAATAATGAATTGGAGTGCATTATAGTGACAGCAAATATTAGAATTAGCAGTTTAAATATACATTTCTCGATCGAAAATGTCTTTTCTGAACCAATACAGTTGGAAGACAGTTGATGAAATGTCAACATGAATCGCGATATCCCAGATTGCTACTTGTTTGAGATTTTTTTCGTATAAGGAACTAACTTGTAGGAGCGATGTTGCTACATTCACACAGGTGAAAAAGCCATAATAACAGAATATACATTAATATACACAGAAACTATATATGCAAACAATTAAACAAACTCTCTCTTATCACAAACGATAAAAAAGAAAAACAACACGGCAATTATAACCTTTCCTATAAAAAAATTCCTAAATCACAGAAGTGTGTAATAATTTAGAATTAAGATTAAGCCACGTTAATATTGTCGCAAATAGTATATTATTAAAAGTAGCGTACCTGAGGTTAATCGACACAGGTTAAATAAAAATAGGGGGTCATCATGCTGATTGTTTTTTAAATAGCAACAGGATAACTGGTAAAATCAGCCTTTTCGCCCAATGTCCTGGAAGGAGTGGGGGTGGGGAATTGGGCTGCATCTGCGAAATATTCTTGGGATTAATCCTCAAGGCGCGTCCAACTGTTTAACCTGAAATGCCCACTTTTTGGTCAAACCTATCTTTTTAAGTTTATCCTATTTTGAGGTGTCCGGACACTAATAATAGGAAATACAGTGTATTTCAAAAAAAATATAGAAAAATCCCCATTTTATGGCGCCATATAAAGCGTGACCTACACCGTTAAATAAGTATTAAAGACTTACATGACTTGCGAGAATAGAATTATTTGGGAATAGAATTCCATGAGAAATATAGGCGGTTAAATACCTTAATGTATGAAATTTTCAGTTTTAGAAGGTGTCATTTTTATCATAGGAGTTAAAATATTTGCCGATGCTGAAGTCGTAAATCCTAGTTTGACATTTGGCCAAAAACTATGTCGTTTATTGGCCAAATGTCAGACTGAGGTCTGTGACGTCAGCACTTGTACATTTATGCCGTTTCTAGTTTCGAGACATATATTTCTGCAGATCAGCAACCGGAATAATATCGCAGACTCTGTATGAGTACATATTGCTAAACTGTGTCTGTGTTCTTTTTCACTGAGTCACAACCTAGCTATACACCAGGGGTGTACCGTAGCCTGAGAGAGGGGGCGAATCTGGTTCCATTATTGAGACTAGAGACCTGAAACTTCCTACAATATACTTTAAGTCAAGCTCAGAAAATATGTTGAAAAAAATCCAAAATAGCCCGCCCATGGTCACAGTGACGCCATTTTTCGGGAAACCCTTGTTTATGCAGTTATCTTTGCACCTGCATGCTAATTGATTGAATAATCATCTGATGTGAAATAGACTGTGTTTTGCATAGTTAAGTATACGCAATCCCATGAGGGTCAATTTGTTTTGTTACTTGAATATTTGAATACTCAGTATTGGGTCTAGTATTTAATGAAAAAATGAAATCAAAATTCCAATAAAAAGTGGTTCAATTTTAGGTTTGAAAATTTTGTACATGAAAGATTTGAGCGAGTTAAACAACAGTTTTAGCAGGTTTTCTAAGTTTAAATCCAGATTTAAAACACTATAACCACTGTACAAAAGATATCTGGAATAAGCAGGTTATATATGTCAGGTTGCAAAATGTATTTTGTAACAGAATTCAAGAGAAATATTAGAACTATTCCTTCAAATGTATAGCCGGACGGTTTTTGCCCGATTTCTACCATTTCATTTTTTGTCTAAATTCAAGGTTTCAACTTGTATTTCTGGAAAAGTATTCATGCTACTCTTGTGAAATTTGGCGTACTTGTTATTTACGTTGTTATCTAGTAAATGGCGTTTCAGTTTTTATAAGTTCAGCTTATAAAAATGTAGCAAGTTTGTAAGATAATCAATTTTTGTCAATTCATTTCAGTTAAAATGCTATAAAAATAGAACGTCAGAAATTTGAAAGAAAAATGAGACGCCGGTTACTAATTCTTTGATCAAGGTATACCATCAAATTTGGAATGTGTTAAAAAGTTTTCATGAAATTTCAAATGAAAAATGAGGGCTATTGTTTCAAATTCATTTTCTTTTTTTTTAACTTTCAATATTTTCTACACGGTAGTGGCAACAGTTATGTAAACTACATACGTGAATTACTTAGGACATATGCCTTCATAAAATATATACATCGTTATTGTTATTTTGAATATTTTTTACTACAGAAGACAAAGTAGCAGGGTGTACAAAACTGTCTCAGGGGGTTATGTGTCCTTAAGCTAGTAGTATGCAATTCGTCATTCAGAATATCAGTTTTAACACTCGAAGTATCCTCATCTTTTCAACATATAGGTCGCATGCCCATGTACAAAGGGCGATCAGCATAATCCATATACATACATATACTAAATGGAACCGGAATTTCGATTATGGCCGAGGGAGATTGTTCAAAGAATGACGGCTGCCTCCTGAATGCTAGATCCGATGCTTGCATCTAGGGTGTGTCCGAAATGCCCACATCTGATTGGTACCGGAGATTGGAAATCGGGACAATCACATGGCTCTCACCATGCAGATACAACATAATCTCGATATTGATCGCGAAAGCAAGCGGCCTCGGCTGTGGGCACACGAGATCCTCAACGCAAATGAGGAACCACTCTTTCCCCTGCGAAGTACCGTCGATCTTATTTCTATCAAATATGTTCAGGCTCTTTGTAATATCGATCTTCACAAAAAATACAACCTTGCCTAATGAGTGCGAGATATAATGTATCTAATTTCCACAGCTGCGATCTAGTCTCGCGCCGCACCCCACATTAGTGTCACTCCTTTGTGTCTGGTTTCTTAGTAACACATTACTAACAGATCATTTCATTGGCTCTAAAAAAAAACATGGCAGAAAATGTGAATAAATGTGAATAGGCAGTTGGCATCGGACAACATGCACCGTGTATCACTTTGATCTGCTACGGGTAATTATTTAATGAAATGTGACATTCTCTTAACTAGCCAAGATGGCATCTAGAAGATATTCCGTTCCGAAGATCATTGTAATCATTTTGTACGACGGTTCAGTTATGACGCTCGGTAATATCTTACCATCAATGCCCAATTGACCGACGATTGGCTAAATATCGAACTGACGCTGAACGCGCATGAGCGGCCAGAAATATCAGGGTATTAGTCCCAGTGGGTCAATGCAAAGGCTCGCGAGGACAGTCTTGACATGAACACAAATGTTATGAAACTACTTCGTTTACAATTGCAAAGCGAAGCTCCGCTCTCTGCAATACGGCATCTTGCTTGTTATCCCCTTGTCCCTTACGACATTATGATAAATCTCCTAAATTATGTGTCCAGGTTGAATAACCTACCACATTCTCGATTACTGCATCATGCATTTCGATCCAGCCAGAACGTTCTTGCTCAAAATAAAGCCTGTTGGCTGCGGAATGTAAAATGTCCTCACCTCAGAGATTGAAGTTTGGCATCTCCTCGAATCCAGCCATTCTGGCGGAGTGTTAGTTGAGTGAGCGGATTCAAATCTTTTCCTAAATTTGTTCACACTCAGGTAAACTTGAACTAGAACAAGGAACTGGAAACATAGAAAGGACTTCTGTCGACTCAGAATAAGTAATCACAACCTTAAAATTGAGACCGGACGTCACTGTAAACCCACCATACCACTGGACCAACGTCTGTGTCTGTTCTGTTCTGACCATGCTGTAGAGAATGAGGCCCATTTTCTACTACGCTGTTCCCATTATACAGTCATTAGACAAAGGTTACTTCTACACAAATCAATAATGTGTATTAACAGTTTGAGTCGCTGTCATCTAAAGATAAATTCGATGTTATAATGTCAAATGAGTTTCCACCTCTGTGCAACACAATCTGTTCATACGTCTATCAGCGTTTCAACCACGAAAGGAACCCCTGTCATTTTAACAGCTTGAACAGTATTATATACCGATTTGTACGTTTGCTGAGATTGTTTGTAAGTTTGTATTATATTGATCATTTTTGCTGTTACAATGCCCATATTGGGTGTACGCAAATAAACTTGAACTCAAACTTGAACGTCATCTTGCCTGTCAAAACGAATTACGATTGGTCAGACAACGAGTTGATAATACCATTGAAAACCATCATTCGTCTTCCAGTAAAACACAGAGCGTCTCAGTCTACAGAATATGGTGTTCTTTATTTGTAGGTATTTCCGTATATAGCAATAACAATAGAGCCTAATGGTATCCTCTTGGGAGCTCGTTCCATTGTCATGATCGGGCATGCAGTCAAAGCGTGACTGAAATACATACTCTGAAAACAATACATTTGGATTAAGAAAAATGGTCATTGATTGGAATTTTATTTATAGAATATCGTCATGTCTTACTGACATCACCGAAACCTGCTGATCGCTTCTCCCTTGTAGGGAATCATGTGTTTTTATTATTTTTATTTCATACACATTTAGAATAGCGATGTCATACGAAAAGGGTCTTGCGGTTACTGACCCGGAAGTCCTTTTTGGACGACGGCTGAATATTGAATGCCGGATCGGATGCTTGCTATGGCATCAGATTTTTCCTTTTAATGGATATCGGTTGGATAATATGGCCAATTTTACAACAATCAATGAAATTTGGCACTTCCATGTGTAAATTCTATTTTCGCACCATTTTGACAGAAATTCATCCGTATGGTCATATGATCGTACAAGGATTGTGTCTACCCGAAATTTTTGCATTCCAACTTGCGAGGAAAGAAGAGGGGCAACACTACTACCCGGATGAACACATTGGGCCTACGTTGGCCCATTTACCTTTGGTTCCTCGGCGCAACGTGGCTCAACGTTTACGCTATCGTAACTTTCCTTAATTCGAATAATCGTAGCGGTAGCCCGTGGCCCAAGAGCCCACTATTTGCCATCATACAGTCAATGAGACTGGCTCAATATCATTCCCCGAGGTTGTATAATGATAATCTCCCTTTCTCTGTAGGAATAACTATAGGCGCTCGTGTCGCCTGAGTTGTCCATATAGCTCAAGCACACTGCCCAGTGAATATCGATCGTACAGTCTGTTATGGGAACGCTATAGTTATATGTGTGACGGGGACGCTCAGTGGACATTGGTCATTTGATCCCGATGATAACAATAGAGGCTAACAACGTCCCCTGCGCACAGCACTGACTCTCGCTTAATCGTATGCATTGTGTAATCAATATCTGTACTTTATTCATGGTATTGTCATTGTATTTTGTACTACCTAAACCTGCTGGCTATACTAAATTACTGGTCATACACCAAAGCCCACATTAAATATATCAAACTTGCCAGTCTGTAGTTATATCCGAAGAAAATCAAATATCGTAGTATTGCTCCTGTTTGCAATCCGAATTATCAGTAAAATAACAAAATACTGCGAGCAGTGAAGCTGTTCTCTGAAGGTCAGAAGGTCATATCACGTGATTCTTTTTTTTCAAATCCGAATGGCAAACTGTGAATACCATAGGGCATGGTTTGACCATGTCATATGTAGATTTCCAGAGCCTGGTGAATTCACTGCTGATAAAACCTACTTCGACTGTATATTTGTGCGACATTCTCATTTCTCATAAGTTCTATTTACCATACATTAAGTATATTTGGAAATGCTTGAAAATGTTTGGTTTATGTATAGCAAACGTGGTCAAAGGCATTCACCATACATAAACCATAGCAATACATTTCCCCATCAACGCCTCTCGATGTCCCAGAAAACTGAAAAGCGTTTTTTGATTCAGGTTTCAGGCATAGCATTCATGAAATGATTCGTTTTCTGAAAAGTTGCTTCAATTTCTAATTAATAACACAAAGATTGTATTTGGCAAAACTATACTAACAGCACATAGGTATTCCATGCAGTAGATACATGTGTGCACTTCTTTGGCAGACATATATCTATTCTCTTATGAATGAAAAAATATATGCGAAAATGACAAAAATACGATGGTAGCGTCCAAGATCCATTGCGCTCCGAAACATTTATCTAATTCATCTTAACACGGGGCTAGGGGCCATTTGTATGCCATGTGTTTTACATCTCGATAGTGCTCAAATGGGCAATTCCAATTAAGAGAGAGACTGGCGTATACTCTAGATAACGACATGGAAATTCATTTGAATTGAAGAATACTCACTAATTTTACTGATAGAACATCAGGATGTCTCGCTGCCATCATTGAAAAATGTTAAGAGCTTCTGCTGTGTTTTCTAAATTTAATTTAAGGCCCGTTTGGAATTGGGGCTGTCTACCGTAAAGATCTGTCGATTGTTGCCGCTGGAATTCTTTTGTGGGAGACGGCTCAATACTGAATGTCAGATCTCACGCATATACTTACATTTATAAAATTGACACATATAGAAATGATGGTTCAATTGTTACACATCTCGATATACCTAGTATATACCCTTTTACTGTTGCATTTAATTGTGCGATTACAAGCGTCTGGTCCGTCATTCATTATTCAGCCGTCGTCCATTAAAGACTCCCGGCGTCCATAATCCAAAGACCTATTCCATATTCTATATGACAGCATTAGCACCAAATTTAAAAAAAAGCAAACAGTCATAGTATACATAAACATAGGTTAGCTTCCTGCAAGAGAGAAGCGGTCGACAATATTTCAATGATGCCGGCAAGATATCATCATGTTCCAAAATATCAAATCCGTATCGCTGATCAGTATTCTTAATCCATATGATATTCGTTGTAAAGTCGTTGTCTAGAGAATGATGTATCTCAGTCACACTTTTATTGTGCATGTTCATATGAAAACCATGAGATTCTTGCAGTATATGACTTCAAACCGCCTCTATCCCCGGGTTAATCGGAATTAGACACAGGTTACGCCGTAGATCTTACATGCTATGCTGCTATTTTGCTATCAACATGCGATATGTATCGCCAAAAAAAGAGAAACTATGAATGGAGGCGCTTGGTGCTATAGCCTTGTATTATAAGTTTCTGCAATAATATTTTGTGGCGTTGATTAAAACGTCACACTTAACACATGATCTAGCAAATGCTACTAGGTGAAATATATATACGCCATATGCAGTTTCCACGGGAATATTGCTGTCCAGAAAGGAATAGTTTACGATGTTGTAGTTGTAATCATCTCTTTTGTCGCAAGTCGACGAGAGAATTACAAGCGTCTAGTCCGTCATTCATAATCCAGCCGTCGTCCATTAAAGACACTTCATTTTTATAAAAATATAGGTCTAAATATGGTGTACTATAATATAGACTATTAGAGCTACATGTAGTTTCCTTAAAATCCAGTGAAGGTGGATATATATCATTTCACTGCGTCATTTATATAGCGATTATCCACAGCGGGAAGATCGTCTATATAGCGTTTGAAGAATGAGAAGATACGGGCTCCAAGTTGCCACATGAACAGGTACAATAAAAGCGTACCTGAGATACAACACATATCACCAATCGTTAGATTCTTGGTATGTGCTTTAGAATAGGTTAACCGGAAGACTATACTGTGAAGTCATGTGGCTCTGTCAGTATGTCGGCACCTCTTCCCACTTCCCTTATATGTGTTGTAATTTGAATTGATCGATTTTTTGAAAGCGCATGCGTATTGTCGTACCACGAGTACCATTTGGTTCTCCAAATACCACACGTCATCCCAAACGTCTTCAAATTCTAAACCCGAGCCGACATTTTATGGCCATGTACAAATATCGTTCCAGCGAGGGTGTACACTTATGTAATGGACCTTTACAGAAACTCTATGACTTCCTGTGAAATGTGCTTAGTCATTATACCTGACTGGGCAAGAAATGGTTTGTGATATATTTTAAAATCTTTCTATAATATTCAACATTAAAAATATCCAAACGACCTTCTAAAATTGTAATAGAGCAAAACTCTGGACCGTTTGATTGCCCGACTCCCATATTCGCTGTGAATGTTTTGGGTGGAATGACCTAATTTCTGCTAGTATACTATCTCCAAAATGTGTTGACGAATGTATGCTGAATTTGTTATATGTTTGAGCGAAAAAGCCAAGGCTACCTGGCGTGATGGGTCATTTGTGGTGGAGAATATTAGGGCATATAGTTTTCTCAATATGTGGGCAGCCGATTTACTACATATCAAGTAAGGCTGTTCTTTTGTGGTTTGTAACCAACAGAGAATAATGACGCAACATGTGCAATCGAACTTGCCGTATATCACTGTTATCGAGCCGCTGCATAGCTCAGAATGTTAGCCATAAGAACATCATAATATTAAGCGAGCATCTTTTAGTATGGTTAGCCCTGGTGTCATAACGCGTTAACCGAACAAGAAAAAGAGCTATCAAGATTTACGACGAATATATGACTTGCAAATACTGTTATTACGACCTCCAAGCAATATCAGGAATGGCTTTTTATATTGGAAGAAATTCACCACAGTAAATGATCTGATACACTAGGGCGTTCTTTTTTCTGAAGAAAAGGAAATAGGTATAATGATCCATTTGCGTTTCCTTTAACTTTGCTTAAAAATTCAATATGTCGATTCTTGGGGAAGTGCAGATGAAAAATTGCCTTTCGCAAAAGAGTCATTTGCTCCTAAACGAGCGCAATTTGGTGAGATAGTGGCAGGTTCAATGGAGAAATCTCGAGCATGATACATCGCTTTTAATGGCTTTTCAAGAAACGATCTTTAGCTCCTATGGGAGGGATTTCAGCATTTTATCATACTTGTACTAGAATCAACTCGCTCGAAATTAGAAACAAATCGCCGATCAAGTCCTCCTAGCTTTCACCATAGCTCTTTAATCGACATGCACATCAAGGGGTTCTGTTCGCCGTATTAACCACTATACCCGTCTTTCTATCGAGCGCTCATATTCCAGGGGGAACAAAGGAACTTCGGTGAAAAAAATCCTGCATGGAATCGTCTGCCACTTTGACCGAATTGCTCTCCCGGTAAAAGGCCCCTTTAAAACAGCATGAGAAATGAATTAAATGCGCGGAGCATGAAAGAACGCGAGATGTTTGGCAGTAGCTCTTCAATCGATACTGGCACAATTATTTTGTTCGTTTTCCCTCAGCTTGGCTAGTATATTCAGAATTGATAAGGAAATCGGTCTTCAGGGCAGATGTATTTATTCAAATTCACATGCGTCCAGAAGCAGAAAATTCGGCCATAGATATATTCCAATTAGGCGGGGAGAACGTGGGGGCCCTCCAGAGCATCAACTGGCAGAGAATTGATCTTGAACCATAAGCAGTCACGGGATGAGTTGGGAAAACCGCATTAATGATATTTGAAGGGATAAATTTATTCTCAAGACCAAAAGCACAGGAGTATAGGAACGCTTGGCAGATGGATCGTTCGTCTCATCGTTAGCAGATAAACTCTGTTAGAAGTCCACTGGTGAATTCGGTGACGTGCACATTGTCCACGGAGATCCCATCGAGCGCTGTGTTGTTTGAAAGCATGGGAATACGCAAAAGCAATGTAAATCAAGCAAATCCGACTCGGGAGTGAATCCCTGAGGAATCGGGGGTATAAGTTTGGCATTGCCCACAGAGGTTTCCAGTGATTATGCTTGATTGTGGGTCCAAATAGAAAACCATTGTCCGTTGTTGCAACAAGCCGTCATCGTTCAAATTATACAGTGTAATCAAAACAGTTGTCCGACTGCCCGTATATTTACGCATGCGCATATGGATTCCACGAGGTGGCTGATTCCGTCTGTCGTCAGCTGCGCAAGTTGATGCTAACACAAGCCGGCAAGAGTAGCACGTTGGAATCGACTGACTTGACTCGGATCGTTTCTGAGGATAAAAATTTATTTTTTCTCCTTCAGACATATAACCTCAACAGCTGGGACTGCCGCGTGGCTGTGTTGAAATTAGATTTTGTAATTTCAAACATGTTAAATGCAAGACATGATTTATCGCGTTAAATCGGCCTTTAGCTACACTGTATATTAAAGTCTGTTCGGCCACTGTCTCCATGTGTAGAATGACTGGCGTGTCGCTGATCTGTATACATTGGCTGCAATACGAAACTGCGAATTGATCATCGAGGTATAAGCCTATATCAGCCATATACAGACAACTACATGGATATCAGGCCTGAAGTATTAGATACTCTGGGGCCTAGAAGTCTGTATTCTGTAGTGTGTGAAAAATGATTTTCTTTGGAATAATGGTTAAACAACGTGGATGTATGGCGAGCTTGCTGCTGGCGGCAACGGCTGCGACCTTTATACCACACGTTGGCTCTAAGGTTCTAATGCAGCAAATGAGCTCCCACGTTGTGTCCACACGCTTCGGTCAGGTGAGAGGTGTTTTGGTGGAATTCGAAAAAGACCGAAACCTCAGACCAGTCGAGGCTTACTTGGGGCTTCAATACGCCTCCCTTCTGGGTGGCAGTCTGCGATTTATGCCCCCGACGAGCCCCATGGAAAAATGGAACGGTATACGAGCTGCCATGAAACACCGACAGGTCTGTCCGCAACGGCAAATTGACCAGCGTGAACTGGAAAAGACTTTACCTAGAGGTCGTGTGGATCACTTGAAGAATATAGCTCCATTTATTCTGGATCAGACGGAAGACTGTCTCACACTCAACCTATACGTACCAATACGGGGTAAGTCATTTTTTCCCACGGTAGAATATACCTATATCTATCTGCAATGACCAGCTCCCCAAAATTGGCTTAAACATGCATATATGGTCTTAATGCTGTTATAGCCCTGATATAAGGTAAAACCTGCTGTGTTGTGTGAATGCTGTCACTGTATGTTTGAGTGTTCGCCTTTCCCTTTGAATGCGATAATTCGATAACAAACTGAGTTAGCGCCTCAACATTTTGCACATGTCTATTCTAGCTGATGTGAAGATTCGTCTATGCTTGTGGATTATGTTATTAACAACCAATTTATTAGAGGTCTTAATTGATTTGGTTTCCTAAATTCTGTTAAATTCTTCTCTAAATCCTGTGCGACGCTGTTAAATTTGAAATGACCTATGGTATTCGTATGGAATAGTACATGTTTTTTTTATGTAGAGAAGGTATATTCATTTTGTTGTTCAAAAGCTGAATAGGCAACATGAACATATATCAATTCAATCTTTAGTTTAACCACAAAACGCACTCACTATGTATGGTAAACAATAACCCGTCGCCGCACAACGACGAAGGCGGAAAAGTTACGTGGGTTGCCATGGAAACGGTCTAAAATGTCAATAATTACAAGGTAACAGATGTAAAGCCACTTGTTTTCAAGTCAGCCCTGGCATGCTTTCGTTTTGTTGATAAGATTACGCAATACTGTGCTATGTGCCCTTGGGTGTTTTTGGCCCCGTAAATCTAAATATTATACAATATTTTTTGCGTAGTTTTGCTAACACATGTCGACAGCGACACCGTATTTCTATTACTTTTATTGTCCCGCTGACATCGAGTCGAAGGAGCATAACGGTTTTTTGTTCGTTCTTCAGTTCGTATCGTTTAACCTAATTGTATGGACGATGTTTCGCCGTAGCGATCTCCATGACCGTTTATAGATGCGTTTTCCGTGTGCATCCGAAGAAGCCAACTGGGTAAAGGTCAAGTTCATAATACATGTACAAAGCTAAACTTCAAAATCTGAACTGTGCTCCACCTATATTGGTGAAAATGCACAAATTTGTTGGTCATGTTACTATACAGAGGTAAAAGTATCCGGGGGTCGAATGGACAAATATCAACATTATCGTTATCCAAGGAGGTATATATTGTAGAAGTTTAGAATATCACGTGTTAATTGTTCGTCCAGGGCCCAGGGGGAACAACTCATGATGTTCTCTCTTGGTAGAACAGAGAGCTGACTTCACATCCCAAAGGAAATTTATTAATTCACAGAGAGGTGAGACCTTCAATTAGAGCTGAAAATCCTGCCAAATATTTTGAAAGGTCAACTATATCCTCACATTCAGCACAATACGACCAGTTATACCTTATCACACCGAACGGTGGCCCGGGAATAATTTCAATACATTTACATAGCACTTTGTTTGTTTTTTCCGAGATGGTACTATAAGAATAAATAGAGATGATACATTTACTTGTTGCATCAATGTAATGAGAATTGTGCCGAACGTTTTTTTTCTGGTAATGTATTTGTCCTGAGAGGCCAGTTTACGAAGTGTTTTACTTTTGTACCGGCACATGTATCTTCAGCTGCTAGCTGTCAGGTGGAATGCCCATTTCAGTCTGTTCTAGTTATTCCCTTGTACTACATATACACTGGCTTCAGTTAGGATGAACAGTTATTCCCTTGTACTACATATACACTGGCTTCAGGTAGGATGAACGCATTGAAAATTCACAGAACTAGTAGTGGATCATCCGCCCTCCTTTTTTGATAACCGTAACAATATATCATTAACACGGAAGTAAGGAGCACTGTCGCATATTTAAGCTGTTTATGAACCTTCCAATTATAAAAGCGTCCCACGTCTACCCTACCCCCACCCATGTATGATTTTGCTGCAATATCTCCAATTTTACCAGTGTATCAACACCTCCCACCTCCACGCCCAACTTCTTTCGGGTACGTATCCCCCTCCACCTCCACATACACCACACACGATGTTAAACCATCATGTGCGTCGTTTTCAATTGGAATGACCAGTAGACATCTACCATGACGGAAATATTACGATATTCTGTATTTAAGAATCAGGGAAAGATAACCCGCATGCTTGAGCTTTTTAGGACTACATGGGTAACGTTTATCTTGTGTACAAATAAACAGGTCACACAGTGTATAATTATAACCTGGTTTGGAAGATCGTTTACCATGTTCGTCTTTTTTAATTGGCCTCACGGCCTCCCCACTCCAAAATGTTCCAAATAAACACTTCCTGAAAGACAGAATTTTATTTCATCTGAAATATTTTCCAGACATTTATTTTACATTAGTATTTCTTGAAATATTCTTTCTCCTTGAAATTCTGCCAGGGGAAATACGATAGCTCGCTACAGCTTCTTCGATAATGTTGCAAGGGAAATGTGTCAAATTGGTGGGGAAAAAATCTATATCTTATCTCATTTTGAAAGTGTGTACTAAATCGGGTTACTTGTTTATCATATGATTGGCATATTAGGTTTATAATTTAACACGAGACATCTCTAACGATCCCGTTTACATACTAAACTGCAGCTTTATCTATCTATATATCGTCAGTGTTCGTCATCTTATTAGGCCGACACTATTTTATGTTCATGGACTAATTCAAAGAAATTTGTTCTCAAAGTAATTATTTCGATTTTATGACCGAGTTGCAGCGGCTAACTGAAAACGTTCACCGCACATGAATGGCTGAAAGCGTACTACATATAATACATGTAAACTAACGCCTGCTGAGTTACGGCACAGTCTTACTCATAAGGGCTGCACTCTCTAACTAGTTTAGATGTTAATTCGAGAATACGTTCATGTTGGCAAGAGAGTCGAGTTCGAAATTGGATCTGCTCTGGCTCTAGAGCGTAAATTTACTTTTGCCAACTGTTCCCGTCTGCGGGTATAGGGATGCACTTATCTCTGTGGGCCAGGATCTTTAACTTCCTCTAAGTCTGTACATATACAATACCGTAAAGCCGTACATCTTCGGTCAGCCATTAGCGAGGAATTTGGACGTACCAGTACACCTCATGTATAATTTTAAGCCACAATCTAGTCGTTCGTGTTGAGGGGGTTGTAGCAGACGACAGGGAGTTATCTCGCGAGAGATGTTCCCGCGAGGTATACCTTGTTTCGGCTGAAAACTGGACCAATGTTGTTCTTAGCTTCGACTGTCATTATGGTTTTCTCAAGAAAATCTGCAAGACCGGAAGCCTGTCTGCTTGTTTTCTTCGTAACTGTAACGGTGGCCATAGTGACTCCGTACGTGCGAGTCGGATCTAGTAAGTACTGGAAGAAAATAAGCCCACGTGTTGTTCACACGCGCTTCGGGGACTTCAGGGGAGTTTTAAGGGAGTTTGAGCGAGACAGCCATCTTCAATCGGTGGACACTTATCTAGGACTGGAGTACGCATCCATGATGGGAGGAAGCCTCAGGTTTATGAAGTCCGATGCACCGATTGAGAAATGGAGCGGAGTACGGGTCGCGCAAGATTACAGAAAAGTGTGCCCGCAAAGACTGATCAACGTGAAACAACTGGGAAAGATGTTACCAAAGGAATATATTGGGCGCCTTAAAATTATAGCCGAGTTCCTCAAAGATCAAACAGAGGAGTGTCTTACCCTGAATTTGTATGTGCCACTCAGAGGTAAGTCAAAGGTCACCAAGCATGGAGGTCATCTGTGAATCATCTCTGCAGAGCCACTTTATGAATTATCCCACATTCCGTATACATAGTATCGTTATCAAAGAAAATACGTCCAACTTTCTGGTTCAGATAATCATCTATGAATGAACCTCCTATATATCTCATTGCATAATCTATACCATTAAAGACCCGTGCGTGTGTGCTTCCGTGGCTCTGTTTGTGCGTACGAAGCTTCTTGTGTGCGTCCGAGGCTGGCTGCGTCTGAGGCAGCGAAACGACCTGCCAATGGGTAGTTGTGATCTCAAAAATTGAGCCCCTGTTGGGTTGACACTGTACGGGGGCGGGGGCAATCACCCTACGGGTAAGGCAGGGGCGGGGGGAGACACATGAGGAGGGGGGGGGGTGGTTTGAATGAGATGTTGTCATGTGACTGTAGTAGGGTTGACACTGTACGGTGCGTCTGTATGTATGGGGGTATTTGCGTACACTTCGCCATCCAGAAGATGGCTTGCGAATCGTGTGTCGCCATTATCGAGGAGCGATATTCGATACTTTACCGTATACTGTTCGGTCTTCATCCGGCAGAGAACAGACTCGAGCAATCTGATAAATTACAGGTTTTTTATACCACTTGTGAAACGTATATTGCCTGGGCTTACAAGAGATACAGATATGAATAACTCCCATATCAACCAGAGGTGTTGTAGGTCTGTAACTTCGAAGAAGTAGAACAGCACATGACTCGAAAATGGCGGATGACGTTGGGGTTACGTCGGTAGATTTTACCTGATTGGCTGACATCACGTGGGGTTGTTTTCGGGGGGAATCCCCCTTATAGTTGCCGAAAGTAGGCTAAGAATGGATACACACGATTTCAGCCTCAGTCTTTGCCGCGTATAGATGACCCAGATGGTTACAGGTTGGGGGGCGAGGGTGAAGAAAGGTGCAGTTGGGTGGGAAATGTGCCAGTGATAATGAATAAATCGATGACAAATAAATCGTAATATAAGAGTCCTGGTGAACTTCGAATAAATAAACTATATACGGAATGTAAATAATATATATAACGGCATACATATAAATCAAACGTTTCTCTGAGACACTTCGGAAATTCCGGGGAAGTTTGAAAGGTTAATCTGAATAATAAGTGGACTACGTCAGTTATATCTCCTCCTCCTCCTCCTCCTCCTCCTTGTATTTCTTAGTTATTAAATTGTCAATAAATTGACCGATTTCTCTCAAATTTCACCAAGATAATTTTGTTCACAAAAATCTGAAATCTGAGGTCACAGGTCAAGTTGACTCAAAAATCAGGGAAATCTTCGAAAGTCATATTACTGTCCAGATCGGATACATCAGTAAGCGAAATCCGTCACTGGGGCATAATTCCACAGCCACCAGTCCTGTTTTCGACAGGATTCCAGGCCGAGCGGCGCATGGCCGGAAGTGACATCATAAAATCACTTATCAATTGTGTGTTATACCTCTGTTGACATAGTCATACAAAGAAAGCTCTAAGAGTATCCATATTTTTATCGACTGTATAGATTTTAAGATTTTAGAAGATATTTTTAGTCGGATGAAAGAAGACTGTATCTTAGGTTACTTGAGAGAAATCGGGTTGTTGCATAAGTTTTAATGTGTGTACGTTATTAGTGTGTTGGATTACTAAGCTATTAACTTGGATACTTAGAATTTTGTTTTATCATCGCTGAAATATTGCTGAACGCGACGTTAAACCTTAATTCACTCTCTCTCTCTCCTAAAGAGTAACCCCGTCCCCCCTCCGCTGATATGAACCAGCATATGAAAAGTAACTCGTAGTGCAAAACCGAGAGGATTTTACATTGCCTTGGGGAGGTTGTAATGAAAACGGTATGTCAGGCACTGAAGTTGTCAAAGGTTACAAAGGTCAAATAGCAAGCGTCAGATCCGACATTTAATAGTCAGCCGTCTTCCATAAAAGAATTCCACGTCAATAATCGAAATGCCTATTTCACGCCTTTCTCCAAATGTGTATGAATTAAAAATAATAAAAGACACAAGCTGGTATATTACAAGAGAGTAGATCAACAACACGGTAGCAGAAAACAGGAAAATATGATATCCAGTCCAAGTGGAGGGTATATATATATGCTCACTCGTCATTAAACTGTGGGATTACTTTTATACCACTAGTATGCCCAAACATGTTGGAAGTTGATGCTGGGCCGACATCGGGCCTTACAGGCTGGTTTTTTGTGTTGAATGCCGTCATTTTCATCTGACGACAATACAGCTCACCGGTCCCCAGTGTGCGAGTTGTCACAGCGGGGCAGCTCATCAATTGTCAATATACGAGAGCATTTCCGTCATAGCTCTCTATATTTGTATCTAATACCGCTTATGCCGGTGCTAGGGACCGTGTGGTCATGTCATCCAAGTTGCCACATGGACAGGTACAGTAGAAGCGTACCTGAGATACAACACATATCACGAATCGTTAGATTCTTGGTATGTGCTTTGGAATTGGTTAACCGGAGGACTGTACTGTGAGGTCATGTGGCTCTGTCAGTATGTCGGCACCTCTTCCCACTTCCCTTATATGTGTTGTAATTTGTGTATTCTGCTATAATTCGAATAAGGATTTCGAAATTCCGTAAACGGTACTGACTATGAGTGTAACATTCCGTTGTTTGACTGTCTTACTCGAATTGAACATCCGAAACACTGGTATCACAAAGAAATTGTGGTCCTACTCGATTTGTCTGGTCAGAACATGGTTCTATGCTCTTAATTGATTGGTCCGCCGAAAACATGCATTTGTGATCCTGCTTGAGTGAGTGACTGAGAATGATTTAGCGTCGCTTTCAATAATAATGTATTTGTCATATCACAACGTTTGGGTCCTATTACTTTCCACACACTGGACCCCATGGTGGCCCCAGTCAGTCGCCTTGCGACAAACTGTCTGAAGAGCTGAGGTCCTTAAGTGGTCCTACTCGATTAGACTTTCCAGGACATACTGTATTTTCGTAGAAATGCTGTTTATTTTGTTTATTAGATTACATGATCTCGTTAGCTAAGTAGTTATCATTTTGTATATCGTCATCATTGTTCATCAGCTGTTCTGAATACGAATTTGCATTCAATAAATAATACCTCATTTGGACGGTTTTTTCCTATCTGGCGGTCACATAGTTTATCCAGCTTCCAACAGATGACTTGATAGGGCTATTACATCATTGCTCTGAAATATTTGTATCTAATACCGCTCAACCCAGTGCTAGGGGGCGTGTGGTCATGTCATTCCATATGTCCACATTAACATCTGCAATAATAGCGTAGCTGGGATATAAATCATCACAGGGATCACTTAAGGTTCTTGTGATGTTTTTAGGAATATGCAATCAGTATATTTGTCTGTTTGGTCATATGACTACATGTCATAATACGCCGACATCGTTTTCCACCACCTTTTTAATGTTGCGTTTAATCTATTGAGATATTGTCATAATGACATTGTCAATGGTGCCAATTTAAATATTAAATCAATGTGAGGTATTTAATGATGATGTAATGAGTATTTAATATACTGGCAATGATGACAGTATTGCTGGTATCATTGAAAACTGTTGACAGTTCAAGCCTAGTTTTATGTATACTATGATTTATTGTTTTAATTTGGTGCTCACGCATTGGATTATGGACGCGGAAATTCTTTAATGGACGACGGCTGAATATTGAATGACAGACTAGACGCTTATTTTAATGATGCAATTTGAAATTAACGAACTTCAAACATAATTCGCTTAAAACTCGAGCAACTTAAGGAATGGTTCAGTCATGTAAGATATCATCAAATTAAATTCTTTCGTTTTTCAATGGTTTGCCTCTATACAATTGTAAATCTTGCAATCCGCAAGGGTCATCGGAGTACAACCACGATGAGGAACGTTCGGATTCTTTATTGTATCCTCTCACCATATGGCTTGTCACTTCACCACTGAGGGTTCTGCATTTGGATATTTCACTTGTTATCATCAGATGGATTGGTATATATGATAGGCATTGTTGCGATTTCCTTTCTAGCTGATGTTGTGATAACTTCTACCGAAAATTGAGGCCATCTGGTATAATTTGCTAGCTTAATGCAAGCCACAATTTGACGTAGAAGAACTTGGGCACTCGGTGTGTCTCAAGACGTTACAGATATCCTCCGTCAGATATTAACTTTCTTTTCATATCGGCCTCGCCGCCGTCTCTCTCTAGACCCGGACCATCCTTTTCAAGTTGGCCCATTGTAATCAGGAAGAAAGTTCCAATTACTCGCTCGGTGACGTTAGTTGACCCAACGGAGTTGTCGAGTCTAGCAAGTCTTCGGCGCAGCCTCTGATTCAACTGCAAAAGATAATTGTGGCGCAAGCTGGCACGCGCCACCAGCCGGCGGTTTGTAACCCGAGCTCTCTCCTGCTTAACGCATGTACACTGTGCTTCGGCTTTATTTTGCCAACGGTACAAGTCAGTCAGTAGGCAAACATTCTTATGTGTCGGACAGGAATTAGTAGTTCCGCTGTGTGCTCTATGCGTAGCAAGCCAAACGTCTCATCGGTATGACTTACAGCGGGGCATTAACGGGATACTTACGAGCGCCTGTCTCGTCTTGACATATGGGATTAAACGCCTTGAAGGAAGACTGGGTTATTTATGTTATAAACTTTGATTACAGTGGCCCTCAGGGCCGTGATGCGTCAAAATGATGAAGTCACCGAGTGGAGGTTTTCGGGTTGGTAACATCATGTATTCACTGGTAATGGCAGTTATGATGAGTGTAACGGTTCCCGATGTGAGCGCCAGGGTCTATTCTGGAGGAATGAGCCAACGTGTTGTGTACACTCGTTACGGCCAATACAAAGGAGAGATAGTACAATTTGATGACCGCTCCCTCCGACCGGTGGAGAAATACTCAGGATTGGAATACGCCTCCTTGTTAGGGGGTACCTTGCGATTTATGCCGCCAACCAGCCCCATGGAAAAATGGAACGGCGTGCGAAGGGCAGTGAATGACAAGCCGGTTTGTCCTCAAAAACAATTAGACGAAAGGGAATTGGAAAAGACTTTACCAAAGACTCAGGTGGATCATCTGAAGAAAATCGCACCTTTTACCAGACAGCAAACTGAGGATTGCCTCAACCTTAACCTTTACGTCCCGGTTGGAGGTAAGGGTATAATATCATATGTTTTACCATGTAACATGCATGGATGTCATCATATGGACCATGAACAGAGGATCATAGAATCACATGCCATAGATACTTGAATTGTCTGATATTATTAATACTTAGGTTTTCATTCAAAGCAAAAACTGGAAGAAACTTTATTGTCGGACCCTGGCGACTATTCCAAATATAACACCGCTTGAAATTTTCCAATACACTGAACCATTTGTTAAATCAGTTAAGGCATATCTCCAGAAAAAAGCTTCCGTATTATTTGGAATACGAATAATTCAATTCAATATATCTTGGTGGCAAAAGTCCCACGGGATCCTCTTGAATGGAATAAGGGAGGTCCACATGAACAGCTGCAATAAAAGCTTGGCTGGGAAAAATCAACGCAGGGATCAGATTTGGTTCCTTTGATGTTTTTTAAGAAATATACAATCAGTATATTTGCCAGTGGGGTCTTTGACTTTGTGTCTGTAGTGCTCTACACCGCCACCTTTTCCCACCATCCTTATTATGTAGCGTTTAATTGTCTTAAATTCCCCATTACATCATCAAAATCAATTAGCACATGTGGTGATGTAGATACCTAGGTTGTAATCGTGGAATTATCCAGAGCGGGCGAAACTCGCTGTAATCGGATCCATTTTATGGTTCAACTAGGCCATTAACTCTATAGATACCCTCGCACCAGTAAGTCACGTTCGTGAATTATCATCCTTATAGAAACTGGGAAATTTTACTGGGATCGAATACTTGCCTGTGATAAGCATGTTATAACTAAAATATCATGATGTCTATATCATGATGTCTTGTAGCCATCATCGAAAAAAAATTGACAGTTTTTGGAACAACCAAACTTGTTTTGACAAATTTTCATTGTATTTCTGTTTGAAAATGGTGCTAACTCGTTGGATTCTTGGTGTGTGCTTTAGAATAGGTTAACTGGAGGACTATACTGTGAAGTCATGTGGCTCTGTCAGTATGTCGGCACCTTCCCACTTCCCTTATATGTGTTCTAACTTCCGCATTTAAAATGTCTTTCAATTATCGACAATTCCTTTGTGGACGACTGCCGACTACTGAATGTCGGACCTGACGACTGCGGGTATTGAAATGTAGGTAGAGCGTGTATTATCTTACCTGGATAGATAATACTTTAGATTTGCAGCAAATCCATCCAACCGAAGTACTTCATTCTCAAAGTCGAGATCGTGACTCCAGCATCGTAAAGAGAATTGAGCATATCGCATCATAGCATACAAAGCGTCTAGTCCGTCAATTATCATGATTCCGCCGTCGTTCATTAAAGAATTTTCACGTCCATAATCCAAAAACCTAATTCATATAACAGAATTAGCACCAACTTAAAAAAAAATCATAATATAAATCATAGTATACATAAAAAAAAATAGGCTATTTTCTTGCAAAACAGAAGCGGTCAACAGTTTTGAATTATGCCGGCAAGACATCATGATGTATCAAAAATATCTAATTCCTATCGCTGATCAGTATTCTTAATCCATATGATTTTCGTTAAAGTCGTACTTGTACCGTATTGTGGCATATCGTGGTCGTATATCTTCGCCAACAGGCCATATATTTTAATATAACTCTGCAGTAAATTAGTACCTCGTTGATATATAACTAGACCCAGATGCCCAGGGATTAGTTTACCCAATGCTCTAGGCCTAATGACTGATATTGTAGTCTTCGATAATGAATCTTCATCAGGGTCACTTTCTAACGTGGCTCTGAGTTGATTAGTGTTTACCCCAAAGGAATTTCATCTTCTCGTTCGTCGCTATATGACTTCGAAGGCTCGTTAACTGTTTATGCATTACGTATATCGCTCGTGGAACTCTACTCCCGCTGGAGCTGTGTCTCTTTAAACTGGATCAAACTATATAACCTCTAATATTTGTGAACGTGAAGATAGTTGAATTTTACGGACCCTCGAACTGGAATTCTGCATGCGCTAGACCGGTTGATAACTAAATTGCAAATTCTAATCAAGCCGGTTATGACCTCATTGGCCGATATTCCGATTGCAGTCCCAAGAAGCACGAGCGATTCTCTCGTGATTTTGTTTTTATAGGTTAACCACGCTTTTATTGTAGCTGTTCATGTGGACACTTTGAATAAGTGACCACGTGTGCTCTACCTCATTCTAGGTGGATAAGATTCATTCGCATTTTGGCATCCGATTCGTCATTTTGGCATGTGTCAACAAAAGAATAATGCAGTGTCAATAACAGAAAGATCGTTCATTTTGACACGGTGTTAGAACGTAAATTCCCATGATATACGTGTAAATTATACGCTAAATAAAGTTCATTTCCTCGCAAGAGAGAGAACAATCTGCGATGCTACCAGCGACATATTCCATTTCTCCCAATCGTAAAATCTTTATAACTGATATGATTTCACACCCAGATGAGTTTTCTATTAGTTAACTGTGGTTACGTTTTAGTCATAAGACGTCAACTTTTCTACCTCTTACATATCTCAGCAATTCTTTCTATATTTCTAGAATAATATTTCTAGCGTGGATATACTCATCAGATATTATTAGTTATTCAGGTTTTCCCCCGGGTGTATGGAAAGTTACGACCCTCCCTGAAACTCGTACACCCTGAGGCGTCAGCCGAAGGGTGTATGAGTTTCCGGGAGGGTCGTAAGTTTTCATACACGTGGGGAAAACCCTGAATAACGAATTTATTACGCCTCAAGCCTTTTTATCTTATAGTAAAAATACTAAATAAGGTCTATCATTTATAACCAACGGTACAACGGACAAATCCAACGGGCCATTTCGGTTACGAAACTGTCCGCATTTTGCTACACCACTGTGAGAAAGGCGCGCCACACACAATCCATTCGATCTGCTTTCGTTCGGAAATCGACTTGTATTTTTTGGACAAATGACACATTTTGGTGAGTTATGTGTCGGAAACTTCAGTGAAAATCACACAGTATGACTTTACTCCATTAAATTTTGATGAGTGAGCGAAAGTTATTCCATAAATATTGAGATATGGTCAGCTGAACTTTCTAAGCGAGAGCGTCGTTTCAAATCGCACATGAGTTGCTTTCCATATACCCCGAGTAGCAAGAGATTACCCGAGGTGTATTGGTTTATACGACCCGCTTTTTAACCAATCACAATCCAGATATTGAATACAAATTTGCCTGTGGGGTAATAAAGAAAGTATATTCCTCAAACAGTCAAAAATTCTAAAAAGTTTGTACCATAATCTTTCCTATGGAGTCAATCGATTGCTTTTTAGTCGCCAGACGTCTCGAACTTTTCTCACTTCTTATTTATGTCACCAAGCTTGCAATAAGTATATTTAGTTGTGCAAAACAGGATTGAGACGTTTAACTGATCCTGCGAAGATATATCCCGGATAGAGACGGCTACCTGAACTTGTAGTTAGATACGTTTGGCCTAAGATCTTTGTATCTTAACTGGCATCCCATCTGCGAATTAAAGAACAATATTTCCCGTCCGCTTTAGTTGTCAATTCTTGCAATTAAGTCAAAGTACTTGTGAGTATATGCAGCTAGTGCTTTGAGTAAACATGTTTATCATTTTTCCAATTAATTTATCTCCATCCAAAAATTGCACGCGGAGTTCATCCGGCACAATCTAGAAGATCGAAAGTGTGTAGCTTTCAGTTTGCCATAGTATCATTTAGATAATTAAGAAGACTCCTCTATCAAAGAGCCGATCGGGCACAAAATGTTTTACAGAATAACATATATGGGTCATATGTATGAGCAGATGGGTACTAAAGTCTGTCCATTTTAATTAGTCGTCTACTTTGGATCTTGTCAAAAATCAAGAGTTAGCTCTGCATAAATTTTCAGCGTGTATAACAAAATGGACTCAGCAAAACGACTACCATTACGCCATGATTTTGGATAATATATCACACTCATTAGTTGTTTCATAATGTATTCATGTTCAAGTGGACAAATGTCATATGAGGCCATATAAAGTCATGTGGTCAGTGGGTGTGTCGCTTATATCCCATGCGCAGTCAAATTGCAGAATGTTAAACCACACACCCCTGTGACTGGCTACGGTACTTGACTTTTGTCCGTGTTAAGGGGAATATATTATGACCTCGCCGTATGGAACTGAGTCCTCATACATGAAACAACTGTACTGGAGTTTTATATCAAGAGAATTACGAAGTTATTTCAAACGTGATATATTATCAATATCCTGGAGTAATGGCAGTCATGTTGTAGACTTCTGTTGTTGTACGCGCTGCAAAAAAATAAATATGCGGAGATAACTATTGATTTTTGACAAGCTCCAAATTAGACGACTAATTAAAATGGACAGAGTTTAATTATGATTTCATCAGCATTCTCATTCTGTTCTAATCTTATCGATTTGTTAACGTGTATCTTGGGATTTAAATAGCAGAACAATATATCGACGACGTTGGAATCGAATACTTGAGCAGAGATTCCTCATACTTAGGCGCTGGTTAAAAGCATGTCTTCTTAATTGCCACCATGACAGAGGCCGTGGAATGGTATATATGCCGTCCGCGGGCAGCGATTAGCGTTATAGGGAAATTGGCTGGAGCTGTGTGTAGAACAAGGTTTGAGTAAACTGCGAGTGATCGCGGCATGATCTTAAGCGATCCAAGGAACGATGGTCAGTTCACTAAACGTAAACATTGTACTCTTGTCTGCACCACGAGTTAATGGTTGATAGCAAGACCAGACGTGTTATTATAGAGTTGATGGATGATTTCTTGGTCGGGGAATAGAGGATCTGGGATATGGTCGCGCGATTTTTATACGTGTATCTTGCGATGCACGATATTTCTCTAGGCCTACATCGTCTCTAACATGTTCTGGGGTCATTCGATTGATGTGGGAGAAATATTTTATCATGGCCACTTACCGAATGTCGCACTGACGTCTATTGCAACTCTTTGACAAGATAATGTTTGACAATATAAATATCTGTGCCGACACATTTAGTTCGTTGAATATAGGTTGGAATACAAGGTTTTTTTATGAGTGTATTGGTAAAAAACGACAGACACCGATATAGTTGAAACTTCAATTATGCAATGTGGTGAAATCATTTTCTCACAGCGAGAGAACACTGATATCCAAGCGGTACAATTGTCCCAATCATCCATCAAATAGCCATGAAAATACCCGGGATTATTTTTGATATCTCTGTCAGATTCGAGAACACCGCCTGACCCAGATCCGTCGATAGTACATGCTGTCAGAACGAGGAACTTTCAAGGGAATTGGACAGGGATGGGCTGTTTGCCAAGGAAAGCTTAGAATATACGCGGAGGGATAATTTGTCGCGGCGAAGAGTCTGTTAGCTTCATCTTCCCGCATAAAGATACCGTGTGATGCGATGGCAGTTACTTGTTTACATTCGATATGGCTGTCTGTCACTTATTTTCCCGTTGTTTACTGCTCTCAGTTAGCTGATACATGGCTCTGTTTTGCACTTTGTTTCACCGTTTCCTCTGCATAAACGAACATTGCAGTGGTATCACTTTCAAAATATAGCCCGACCCGGAATTTCTCTACGATGTATACTTAACCTTCGGAGCGGAACAGCGTGCTTGGAAGATGTGTGGGGGTTGTGTGTTGTCTGAACGGGAGGGGATCCAGAGCGAAAACTCAGTGGCAACACCTGCGGAAAATGTGCACGTTACTGCAGGTGCGAACAAGATTTTAATAGAAGTCCGGCGGCAAGATATAAGATATCATGGGCTCTTAATTGAAAACTCGTGCTCTTACAAATTCGAAATGATACACGAGAAGAGTAAGTGTATAGCCTGGGTCTGGCGTTCAACACGCGGAATAAAGATATAGACCTGGCCAACGCAGCCAATAAGGGAGAAAATTGGGAATGCTAGATCAAACCTGTGAACTGTATTGAAGATTTTAGAACCGTGATTCTGTTGCACTAAAGAAGGAAGAACGGGAGAAATCAATTTTGTTTACTCGCGAATGTGTACAATTCAGGGATATTTGAAGAAATGTTAGATTATATATACTCGTTCTTATCATAAAAATGTAACATACATTTTAAATCCTCTATTGGAGCTTCTACAACCATCATGGTTGCCGTACTAAGGAACAAACATTGACACTGTGAATCCAAAAACGCGATTTGCGTTGTTCCAGAAACGCGCAGTTGTCCCGAATTTTGTAAGTCTTTACGTGTGCAGTTGCCTAACGCGCTGGTCCAACAGCACGTTTAGTCATCTGCATCTAATGCGCTTCGGACCAATACGTTACTCGTAGATGACTGAACATATTGCTGGGCCACCGCGTTAGGTGTTGCTGAATGAACACGTGAAGTTTCACAAAATTCAGGACAACAGCGCGTTGCTGGAACAACGCAAGGCACGTTTTTGGAATTATAGTGTATGGAAAGAATTTAATATATGCAAACAATGCGTTAATCTGTGCTCGCTGGTGTCGAATATGAAAATTCAGGGTTATTCAGAGGAATATTAAATTATTTATATACATGGACGTACACATGCAATAAAAAATAAAATACATCTTCGAAAATCCTGATTAGGTACCCTGCTGCCATTGATCAGGAACTATTGAAAAAGGCGGCCAAATAATAGCAGAGGTTGAAGCGGGTGTCTAGCGCACAAACATGTCTTGGCCTCGGTGGCACTTTTAAATTGGACTCGGCTGTTCCTGCTACACGGACATGTCTGAAATATTGTTATTACTTAATCTGGGCAAATATTTATATTGGCACCTTGAAGTGAAGTTTTGCCCAAATCCCAAGCCCCTTCTGCCTTGTGTGCTGGTGGGTTTTGTCTAATCCCTTGTCTGCTCAAGGCTTTAAGGGCTAAACCAATACGGCTGAAATCGCAGGATTTCATCAGGCGATTTCAATGGCTGAGCCCAGCAAATATTTGGTTTGGCACTGTTTTGCGGGGCTTTTTTGAGTTTCGATCGTCTTGGTATATATGAAATCCCACAATATCCAGAATCATTGCAACCGTTTCCATGGTCAATTCTGACCACAGACGCGAAGACTGAAAACAAATATGGCGGACCCTATGAGCTTTGTGTTAATGATGGTTCAAACACAGCGACATTCTCTGACTGGCATTTGTATTCGTGTTAAGAATGGTAAACGAACGAGGTGTTGCCTGCCTGCGTGCCGTCGATAAAGGCGTTTCTTGCTACATGAAAGGTTGCGCTGGTCTCGCGGGACATTTTAATTTCTTTCCTATTCATGAGGCCAAGTAAAGTATCAAGTCACTCGGTTGGAATTATCACCATCAATGACGATAGGGACAAATTCTATTGCGAATACAACCAGCATGGTTGCTGTTTAATGTAGCTAGAGGAAATGGTAAAATGAGCCCGTTTCCTCAGCGCTGTTACTTTTCAGCTTATCTCCAGCGCGTCTCATCAACCCATCAATCTCCCGAGCAGCATGTCAGTATTCTTTCTTACACGGTCAACAATGGCCGCGACCTTACGCTAATTGTATCCCGCCATTTTATCATTCCCGGATCCCAATGCCGTGTTTAGAACAGGGGGGAAATAAACCCTGACTTAGACTGATTCTTCATTGGAATATCTAATATATATTTACAAGCCGAGCAGGGATGGATATTGAATTGTGGCGTCCGTCGAGATACACCACAGAACGCCCGTCTATGACCAGACCGTTTCGGAGTAAGTTGGGTGTTTGTTTTATTAAATAGACAGACACCGAGTTGTTGCAATGGGGGTGACTACGTATTATTCGCCCTGTGTTCTGGAACTCTCGTAACATAGTTGATTTGTAGCGTTCCATCAGAATTAATCGGGAAAACGCTAGACTGAGCTCTCCTCACGGAGCAAGTGCGTGGTACATGACCGCATTAAAAGGTTATGGGAAGCTCGGCCGAGTTTGAATTGCTTTCCTGGAGTTGTGGAACTGAAAGGGTCTGGGGGAAGCATTAAACCAAAAGAAAGAACAAATCCGAATCGATCACGGGTTAGGCTGTATCGGGCTATTTCCCGAATGAGCTATGTACTCGGACAATGAATAGGGGTAGGGGATTGCGAAAAGAATGACAGAGATGGAACTAGTCAAAGACTCGTATAAACAGGGAGATAGGATATCTATAAAGAAGTATTTAATTAATGTTCGTGATACCAAGTAGGATGCATTGCGTCATTTGCTGCTTGTTTGTAATGGATATAGGGTCCATCGTTCTACAACGACGGGAATGGTCCTGACCCGAGCCGAACACATTAGTCTGTTCAACAAATACGTTCAGCTGGTGAAGTAATTCTGCCTTAATTAGAATAGAGTCTGGTACTGAGTAACTCGAATAATAAGAGAGAGAGAATTAAGATTTAAAGTCGCGTTCAGCAATATCTTTGGATGAGATATATACAGAAAAGGGGAAACAGATCAAACGTTTACTATAATATATGGTTTGGTGTGCGTCGTTTTAGAAAAGGATTTGTTATATATGGACCTCTGTGGAGCTACGGCTTGCTATTGAATGTTTCACTTGACGAATTGATTACCTTCTGCCAAGATTACTGGATATTGATTACGAATTCAGAGAACGGTTCATCATCTCAGAACCCTGTTTACATTAAACGAACAGGTTCACAGTGCCAGTGATTTATATTAAAGACAAAATAATTTAACACAATATCCTTTCCACCTATAAATAGCAAAATGGCGGGGATTCGTGTTTGATATACGTTGTCCATACCTCTACAAACATCTGACCTCTTTCGTGACTTTCTAGCTTTGCTTATATGCACATACCATGTCCAATTTGGCCGAAGATTCGTCGACTGCTGAAATTATGACGGATGATCTTTTGACTTAAACGTAAATCTCGTTTCGTTGATGTTTCCGAAAAACGGCGATGATTGGACGTCTTTCGATGCAAATTGACCAATCGATAGCTAATTTGGTAGATTGTCCTTGTCTTGTCTCTTCGTTCTGCTCAAGCTCGTCCTTTCCTCTGATTTTATTTCCCTCTGCCTGCGCGTCTATAACGTCTCTCTCTTGCCTGACCGCAGTGACTTAAGTGAATCAAACCGTCCGTTCCTCGCCCGCTTCCAATATCGACGTATCGACCGTTTCGGGAAGACCACGATACAACTTCTGATTCCTTAATTCGTAACTCGCATTCGCATCTCCCAACTTGGAGAGCAGCTGGTGGGTTTCACGCCTCGAAGAAGACACAAATCTTATTTCGACAAAGTCTCGTCAATTTTCACATCTCCTTTGCCATCAATATGATTTCGAGTAAACAAGGCACATCGCCCAGCCTAAGTCGATATGTTTCCTGCAGATTTCCCTTATTCAACCCGCCGTTAGCGAATTTGCTCGCTTCTAGTCTCATCTACCTCAATAAAAAGGCTAATAGAGGTTCATGCTATTCCTCTTAGTGCGCCCACTCCACGGTTACTAGATCGCCTTGATTAATCATTCTGTATAGAGAAGACGGAGACTCGAACAGACCCCAGAAGACTTGGGCGTTGAATCTTCTTATTTACATGCGTAATCTCGCACCGCTCTTAAGTTTCGTTTCCAATCGGAGAACGAAACCAAGTTTTCGTTTTTAACCCAACTCTTTTAGGCAAGTGGAAAATGAAATGTTTAGAAGTAGGGGTTGAGATAAAGCCGCAATCGATAGCGCTTTGCAATTCAAACACTTCGTGACCTCCATCAGGAAATTTCACCATTTCATTGCATCCATTCTTTTCATTTGCTTTCATTAGCGACTTTATTACTTAAGGGCCTGTCAAATAGCTGCTACGCATAGAGTATACGTGTTTAGAAAGCTTGATTGCCTGCCCTCGTTACGGCGAAGAGTCACAATGTAAATTGCAAATTGGAAAAGAAAGGCCACAAATTTCAGGTTGGTGCTCTGGCCAAATTGGCCCCTTAGCACTGTTTATCGTCAGTGCTGTAGCCGACATCGCTTGCCGATTCGATTGGCTGATTGGGACCTTTTTGCCTCTAATATCAGTGATGGGCATAAGAAGCGTTTTTAGTTCCTTGGATGTGTTTTCTTAATTAGGGGTATTCTGTATTCAATTGATCTTTTAGATTTGGATGATAACAGTTTCAGCGATTGCTCGAACTGCCAAATTACGCTTTCTCTTGATACTGGTATTTTCTTCATTTAAGCATTTTAGAGTTATATCAGGCTTAGCACTCTTTTTTTGATGAACGATTTTCTTACGACATCATGGCTGCGATATGGGATGAAATTAAGCAACCAAAAGAGACGGTGTCATATGGAATATCCTCTTCCTAGTTTGACATTCTATGTTTCTACTCTCATTGTTTCATTCAATATAGTTGGAATAGGTAGCCCAGTCATAAACTTCTGACAATAAACATAACATTGGTCAGCAATTATTTAAAAAAACTATATTAGACAAAGTAAATAATTGTGTAAGAGTGAATACATGTTCCTACATAACACGGTATTAGCCACAGCTTGTCTCGTATTTCTTTGGTGAATATCATGCACAAACATAGTTCTGAAGTTAAGTTGGAGTATTCCATGTCACGAATATCTCACAGTGAAACATATTCTTATCTACTGTATAGATTTTAAGATTGTAAGAGATTCTTTTTATCGAGCAACTACTTTAGAAGATCTTTTAAGTCGGGTGAAAGAAGATTGTATCTTAGGTTATTTGAGAGAATTCGGTTTGTTGCATAAGTTTCAATGTGTGTATGTTTTAATGGGTTAGATTACTAAGTTATTAACTTGAATAATTAGAATTTTGTTTGATCGTCGCTATATAGCTGAAATATTGCTGAACGCGACGTTAAACCTTAATTCTCTCTCTCTCTCTCTCTCGAAATATCCATCGAACGATATATATTTTTTAGTAGTGCAAACGTTGAAAGGAGAAAGTAATTTTGCTCCACTCCTTGGTTAATTTGCATGTTAAGCCACTTAGCTCTTTAGCGATTGACGATTTCGGTCAACCCAGTTGGGTCGTATTGTATCTGGTATCATGAATCTTGCTTCCAAAATTAATTTTCAGTGATTACCATTATTGGAAGAAACCAGCAACATGTAAGCTTTCCACTTCAGACAATCTCACAGCCCATAGTAGTATCCAATATCCGTCAAGTGAACAATATGCATCCAGACAAAGTGTAAGAGTAAGGAACATAAAGATTGATATTGGGGAATTTTATGTGCTTGCCTTGTCGTCCACACGGTACTCTTACGAGATCAAATGACTGGACTCATATGAAGGCACTTAGAAAGGCGATAAATGTCTCGTTCAGCCCTCTGATAGAACGTTCATATCCTTCAATGTCGCGTACCCTTTGTAAGAGAGATGCTTTACCAGTAAAGTGATATGACGCCTCATTCATAACTTCTCGGGATATATTTCCCATATATTTC